>JAQIXN010002478.1:0-11464 GCA_034698145.1 Proisotoma minuta
TACATACACAAAGTTCCCCTCGTCAGTGCTCAAAATTTTTGTCAACCCCAACTGTAACTGCAGATAGTCCAAGAGCTCACTCAGTCTGTCTCAAAATAAGATTGACATTTCCAAACTCCAGCCAGCTACATCACATATATAAAAAACCAAAGTGTCTGCAAGTGAGATCTTTTCATCAGATTATTTGGTTAAAGAAAGGGACTGGACCTTTAAATTCTTCAAGGGAAGTAAGGAAGGGTACACATATATTACATGCAAGGCAAACAGAATAGGCCTTGAATTTCCAGAATTTCAATTCAATATTTTATCACATCTCATCACGTACAAAGAAGAAAACTAATCGCTGGGTTATTATCAAATTATTATCGTGGCTCTTTTTATATATTCCAAAGGAAAAGCACCTTTCCATAAATTATCAAGCAAAGCAAAGCTGGATCCCAAAATAATTCTCCAGCAAATCCTCCAAGTACATAAAGAAAGTATACACAACAACAGTTTCTCATGTCCATGTCATGATTTCCACAGCCAGCTCCAACTCTAATCCTTCATCACAAATCCAGCTAACAAGTCCAAACCAAAACCGAAATGCATCAGAGTTAGCCTCAACAAACTCAAACCTCAGCTCAAGAATCATACCAAAAATCGGTTCAATTGTCAAACGGTTCAGTCTCAACTATAGTGGCGAAGGGCTGGTCACAGACCCACAAAGAGTGAGAACTGTTCGCGTTGGAATCAGGTTCCAAGTCCAAGTTGACAGCTTCCTTAACAATAGTCAACAAAATACAAGACCTGCTGGAAATAATCAAATTCGGCCAAGAGGCATCACTCGAACAAATTCTGCACCACATTCAATCCAATACCAAAATAACCTCAATAGTGATACATCAAACTATTCTCTAACATCATCTTGTGACAGTACAAATAATAATAGACAATTTATAAGAACAATCTCAACTTCAAATCCTATTCCTTCCCTAAATAGAAGCTTTAACAGTGTTGGGAATTTGAAGGATCATCACAATTCTAGTGAATTAGACTTAGACTCTTCTTCCGGAGTTTCGTCTCTTGGAGGATCAAATCCCCAAAGTCCCGTTATAGATCGAAGACATAGTGCCAATACCACAAGTCTCGCCTTCCACAACAGAATAAATCAAGCCCTTTCCCTTTGTCGAAACCAACTGACGGGTGGCGTAAGGGATACTCAATTTGGGAGGAGGTCCAGCGTCCAAGTTTACCGAAGGGGGAGCAGCACGCCGGACAGCAGTAGTCCCAGGTCACCACTCTCAACTTCCCCAAGGTCTTCAAGTAGCATGGAGGACTCGAGCTCTTATCAAGTCCTGAGATATTTCCCAGGTAGCCCACATTTCTTATTTTGCATCATACACAGAAGCTGCAGTCTCATCACGTATTCCAAGTCATGCATTACGAACTATGACATGATCATGCATGATAAGCAACCCTATATGCATCATTAACTCTTAATAATAATTATTAGTTTAGGTTTTGATCATTCAGTGGATGGGTGTGTTTTAATTGATTATAGTAGATATGCTATTTAGAGGGTCCAGCAGGCTTTGGGAATAAAAGTCAAGTGTCACAAAATATTTTATTTGTTCATTGCAATTGTATAAATGGTACGGATGTGAATGACTTTTCGAGTAGTTTTTTAATGGTTATCTTGATGAATATTGATTATCTTGCCCTGAAACAATGTAGCCGGTCGAGGTAGACTGTAGTATTTAAACCCTATTTAACTCAATGGGTTTGTTTTCTTTCATATGGGATTCGGATAAAAGTATAAAAGTAAATGACCGATTAGAACTTGAACTGGTTTCGAAATTCTGGAGAAACATAATTTTTTCATGGGTCACTTCGGCTGCATTCGATGCATCCATTTCCAAGCAGAGAGCCATAAAATTTTAATGTGTTAGTGCACCCAACTTTTGTTTGTGCTCAGAATATTATTATAACATGCATTCTCTGTTTTATTATTATTGTTAGCATCTTACAACTCTTTATAGTTGTTGACTGCTTCACGTGAACAGTTCATGATTTCCTAGTAGGACTGTGATAGAAATAGGGCCAGGGCAGCAACGCGACCAAAGTCCAAACTCTTAAAACATCCTCTCAAATAGCTTTAGGGAAAGGATTTTTCCATAAATTATGAATGGGAGACCTTCCTCTGTTTTAACTTGGTCATACGCATAATAAAGTTGATCTGCATTGCGTAAAGAAAGAACTTGGACTTTGTACTGGACTACAAACGTAATACTATTGTCATTATGTGAGAACGTGAACACCCTATGCAACAGCATATTGAACAGTATAATAATGCATGTAAAGTGCGTGATGTTACGCACTTGCATACAATTGTACTTTGAAGTAGTATTCTCACTGATCAATGGAATGAACGCATCTCAACTTCCCAAACAAGAGCCAAGAGCGAGGTTGCGACTTGCCATGCATCCTTCCAAACCGGAAAAAACTGGATTAGACAAAACAAATTTGAAATGCTCTCATTTGACTTCATTTTTAGGAAATTTTTCATTTGCAGTCTCTTTCAATTTGTTAACTCTAGAAAATAGCGAAAAATCAAAACGCGCATGCATGTCAACTCTAACCGGTTTATTTGCTATTTTCTATTAAATTTTGGATCTTTGGCGTTGCATGCAACATGTGATCATCATTTCTAATTTATCAAAAACTATGCATTTTCTACGGTTTTACTTCCTATGTAGTGCATTCTCTAAAACAGTTTTTCACACAGTGTGATATATAAATTTTAAGTTATTAAGTACATATCCAAAAACAAAGCTGGCCGTTGGTCAGTGACCAACCTTTAAAGAAATCAAGTAAGGTAGATCAGTCCAAGGGAGGTCATAATATTATGATGAAAAGAAGAGGAAACAATTTAGTAAATTGAACAGATATAAAGCCATAATGACTATTAGACTAGTAATAGTAATGGCTTTCCTCCCCAAAAATAGAATTCAATTTTTCCTTCTTCCAGCAGCATCTTTTTGAAGGATAAAAATTAGATGGCTGAAAAGCCATTAGCTAAAGCACACCAATAAACTGAGGTTGGAATTTACATGCATAAATATGTGGGATAGGATAATGGAACTATTCACTCTCTGGAGATGCGACAATGACAAAAGTTCACTTATTTATACGCCAAGAGTTTAAAGTCCAACGTGCTATCAGTGACATTTGTTTGTGAAATGGTTTCTCATCCAAGATTGTTTTTACATCATCAATAATATTCACATTTCAAGTCCCATGAATGAATAGGTATTTATCAACACTTACTTCCACAAATTGAGCAGTAGAGCTGTTGCTGGAAATAAAAAGCACGCAAAAAATGCTCTCTCTCAAAAAGAAAACTTGTAAAAATGAATGAGAATTCATGCGTCTGCATTAAAACTGGATGCTTAATAAATCATTTTCTGTTCCTGGAGTACAAGCAGGAAGCATAATTATTTGTGTACAAATTGTACAATATATCCATCCACTTCATTGTGTGTTTTTACACAGATGCACAAACTTCAGTATTCCAAAAGTGCAGATGAGAGTAAACAGTTGAAAGGATGCAATATCACTGCCATGGTCTTAGTTTCGTCAATGCTTTGACATTACAACAAATCTATTCAAACTCATGCATGAAAAACATTTGTAACGCAGGCTTAGTATTAAATTTTTCTTGATTTTTATTACAAATTTTGCTGAATTTGATAATGCATGCAATTTAGAAAAACTAATTTGCAGACTCGTAACATTTAAAGAGAGAAAATACGCTTCCGTGGCACTAGAACACTGGAGGAGTGTATTTAGTTAACTATATATCAATTACATGTTTGAGTCTGAATGTCAATTTTACAATCTATATCTCATAAATTAAAATCCGCCCATCTCCTTAGCTAAAGTCATTAAGTCATCAGTGGCAGCTTATCTCAAGTTCAACAAAAGGTTATCCACATTGAGGGGATATTTTTTTAACTCTGCTGACGATAGGTATTTAAAATTGTCATTTGGAAAGATGAAACCTGATTTTATAAGGTAGGGTAAATATGTATATTGTCATTAAACTTTTACTTGTTCAATGGTTCAAGGTAAAAAGTTGATCCAGATAGGATACCTTTAGTTTGAATAAAAATTCAGTGAAAACTACCT
Organism: Proisotoma minuta; assembly: GCA_034698145.1. Taxonomy (NCBI): domain Eukaryota; kingdom Metazoa; phylum Arthropoda; class Collembola; order Entomobryomorpha; family Isotomidae; genus Proisotoma; species Proisotoma minuta. Next base: position 4,171 of record JAQIXN010002478.1, read on the forward strand.
TGGCTTTGTGTGGACTATTATATATGCAAGGTTGCAAATATAAGATAATATACAATAATGCAATGCACCTTTTATAAAGCGTGTGCTTTTATGGAAAGAGTTGGTCAGCAAAACATCAGCAGCTTTCAAGGAACGAGAACGTGAGAACAAGTTCTGTAAATAGTTAATGCAACTTGTTCTCTCTCATTAAATAGACAATATTTAGCAAAACAAATCCAAAGAAATCCAGATCAGAGTAGAAAATGATTGTTTGAGATTCCAGAATAAGCTTGGAATAATACAAAATGTTTTTCTACATATTTTTAAATTTACCAAAAACATTATGTTTATATTATACTCAGAAAATGCGTTTCATGCTCTTTTCCCACATTTAATTTCTAACTTGCATTTTCTCATTAATAATATTCTGCATCCTGCAGTAATTTTTTTTTCTGAAAACCGCATGACCATTATTGAACTACGAATACTACGATGCATCTTTTCATAGGCAAAATAGCAATTTGTTTCATAATTGCCAAAATTTATAGGTTGGGATTTTCACAAAGCCTTCAATGCATCCTAATTATTTTACTTTTACGATATGGGAACTACTAGATAGTTTATCCCAATCAAAAGGTTGGCCAACCTGTTCAGTAGCCTCAGTATCTATCTGGACAAATATTTGGATGAAAAGAATTAAGTTGGTTAGCTTAAAAGACAAGAATTATATTTGAGGAAATATTGTCTTGAAATTCATATACATATATATACTACTCAGAAATGGCTGGTAATGGCTTAGGTGTATGCAGAAGTAAATTTTAAAAACTAATGGTCCTTTTGTTGTATTTTTTCCAGGTTCAAATGTTAACAATGCTCAAGAGTTTAGCTGGGAGACTGCTGCATTTGAAAAAGATGTCAGGGACAGAGTCCAATGGCTTGGTAAGTTTTTTCGTTTAAAAAAAATATAAATAGCTTGAATTAAATTGATGATTTTGTATCAATTACAGGCTCTAAATTCTCTGGAATAAGAACCCCACCTTTCATCCAAAGACAATTATCTTCTCTGAAAATATACGCTAAAGAAAATCCTTTTCAATCCGTCATCATTTTGGCAGTAGCTCTCGCTTGCTCTTTGCCAATCTCAATTTTTCTCGGGTTTGCTATCGCCACAATATTCGTATCATTCCTCGGCTTCTTATTTGTTGAAGGTAAGCATTCACGTTAACATAATATGTCAAGTGATTTTTTTTACTTGCGTCCAAATGAACATCCTTATTGATTGATTTTATCGATTCAATAAGGAACCAATTCAGTGGAACAAAGTCCAATAATCCAAATAATGCATAAAATATTGAGAACATACATATACGCAATCGTGGATTTCATTAATATTTGGTCAAAGGTTTACTTTCAAGTATAAAAATATAATAAGCACGTGGACAATGTATGTATACGTGTAATATTACCGCATATAAATAGGTATCAGGGCATTCAGGGCAACTGTTGGTTATTGGTCATTATAATATAATATACATATAAATTATAATGCAATGAACGCGTGCTCATGCAGTCAAAAAGTCCATTAAGATTGTGAAATGTCTCCTTTCGGAAATAGCTGTGAGAAATTGCAATATACATGCATATCAAAACATGGACTTGGACCTGTAAAACCTAGTTATCACAATTTAACCTCGTGCCATGTGTCTGGAACAGTATCAATTAGTGAGAAAATGTCGCATACCATCGTCTGAAATTTAATTTAAAAAAAATCATTTTATAGCTTAGATCAGACACAAAGGGCAAAGTACAAGACAAAGCTTAAGACTTTAAGAAGAGACACTCTTTACTTTTCAGTAGAGGTGTCATCAACCACAATACATGATTCAAGTAAACAGTCGAGTACGAGGTCAGTTATTATGTTTAAAGCTGGAAATATCCAACTAAATTCTCTGCTTGCATTGTCGTACCTACCTACTGCCCTATTGAACTTTCTTTCCACGTTTCAATAGAGTGGACACCGGCTTGAAATTAAAATTAACTTGATCTGAAATCGAACTTTAGACTTCCATATATGTACAGTTTTGAGTCCAATAAGGAACATTTGGCTTGGCTTTGAGAAGCACATGCACCGGCATCATTAATTATTTGTTCCTCCATCAGGCATGCATGTAAACAGTCACGTCAAACAGAGTGCATTTTTAGAGATCTGGAACAAATATATTTTTATTCTAATCAAGGAGTGATACCAATAATGCAATAATAGTGGATTTCATTTTTGAACAAAATCTTAGTTTCTCAATAATGCAAGTAACTCTACTTACCGAATGATTCTATTTTTAACCTAGTTCAGTCATCGATCTATTGACTTCTTGGGTATTAATTTCATAATCCTAATCTCATGTTTTTTAACACCATTCCAACTTTAGACTTTGTCCCCTGATCCTGATTAAAATATTATAATGACAATTTGTAATAATTATTATAAACTGTCGATGAGTTATCCTATTCCTAATTATTTATTGCTGTCAATCAAGTCAAATGTTATAGGGCATATGCATAAGAGTGCCAACTTTGATTGAGATATTTATTCGTCCACTATTATCATGATTGATGGATATTTATTTCATCTGTTCAATATTTGCGACAACTCGCGTGCTCAGTATCAAATCCTACATACCTAGGTAGATATAAAGTTCGGACGAATATTAAATTGATTGGGATATTGAATTTACTGTAAAACTGATAAGTTACTTGGGGCTTGTGAAATCTATGCAATAATCCTTCAAGTACTTTCTAATCTTCAGCATTAAAATAAAAATATTTTTCTGTACTTCTCCATTTCAAAATCACTAATTGACTTGTTTACAAATAATAAGTAACAAGGATTTTGGAGTTAATGTTTTGCTTATTTAGCTCTTACTCATAATTTAAGTTATGAGAACAACTTCCACTGGTCCTTTACAATGCGAATTAATAAAATTGTTAGCACTGTTCACAAATAAAAATTCTCACAAAGTCAGTCCAAAGTCCAAATTCATTCAATCGATGTAAACATGTCCACAAAAAATAATGATAAAAACACCATTGTTGTAGTTTGTTTACAAAATTTTCCGCATTATAATATATCCACATCTCTATATTACTATACCATGTAATTGTAGCTGCTACTAATGTTCAATTAAAAACATGCGACAAACGCGTGATGAATCCTAGGCCAAATTTCCTATACAAAAAAAAATAAGGACAAAGTCGAGCTTCTTGATAAATGTCAAATGAAGGCAAACGAGAAAGAGTCAATAATAATATTGTAGATACAAGTCTAGCTAATATTTAATATGCCGGTCAATCAATCGACAATTTATGATAACTCTATTAATAAATACATATGTACATGCTTGGCTGGATTTTGTTTAAACGAGGAAATAAACTGTCGTCTAGTACAAATAATCACAACCAAACTAATGTCTTTTCAAAAATTCCAGGAACGCTGTTAACCGTGGCATCTGTAACCTTTGGGAGCGTTGTTCTTGTTCTGGGTTTGATTACTCTATTCTTTGTCTTCTTGGGGTCCATAGGATATTTTACGACCTCAAAGATCTACTCCATCTTCACCGGAGGGGATCTGAGAGAACTTCTCGAGTACATTCCACTTATTGGGAAGTATTTCACGGTTAAGAACAAAGAGGAAATTTCCCGAGCCGCGACTTACAAGATACAAAATGGCTCAGTCTGTAAAATTCCGAATGGGCACGGTCCTGAACGAACTGCGACATTTGACTCCCTCATGGATGATTCTGATGATGCAGATGAAGAGGATGCGGATGAGGAAGAATCCACCGTTGAAGACGATGACGAAGGTCACATTAGTGAAGAAGAGAATGTGGACACGGGCAAAGAGTTAATTGAGACTGAGCTAGAGCTAGAGCCACACAAGGAAAATGGGCATGAGGACAATGTACAGATAGAAGAAATTATGGAGGAAGATCTCCCATTAGAAAATGGAAATCATCAACAGGAATTAGAGCCAGAGAAAGTGAAAAAAGATGCTTTCCCTATTCCTAATGGAATTCATGAAAATGGGACTGAAGAATGTTAATAACAACGTGATCAGTCCCCCAAAATATCGTGCATTTCTTCCAACCCCCAAACTCAGTCTATTAAATAGAATAATTACACAATTGTTGTAAGAATAATAATACGTGTTTGCTGTTGAACTTTTGTTACAAATGAAATGTTCCTTCATCAATAAATAGCCACTGCTGTATGCGAGCAATTTGACACCAATTTAATTTAATAGTAAAAATGTATAGACTCGCATAATAAAAAAAATATGCCATAATATAAAGAGTGAAATGAGTGAATGAGCTTGAAATTTTCTAATTATTAATGGAAACGGGTGCCAAAAATAAATCAATCAATAAACTTTTGTAATAATTTCGAAATCATACAAATAGTCAAAGCTCAAAGAATCATCGACTTGTAAATTAATGTACAAAATATATGCTTTATATTAGTAATTAGAGTTGTTCAAAGACAGCCTTTATATATGAGGTTAACTTATTAATGGAAGAGTCTGTTCCATAACAAATTATTTGCTTGCTTGCTACCAACTACTTAATCACTGTATACAATTAACTCGGGTTGAGTTAATGTAATTTGTTTTCATATTTTTCCTAAAAACTAACGTTTAATAAAAAAAATCTCTTACATGTAGAAAGATAGATGTAGGATATTATTTATGATATGTTGTTTTCACTGCTTGTGTGTTAAAAAATTAAAGTGAATTTTTAGGCAAACGTGTTATCTAAATATTCCATGCTAATACCTTGGATGAAAGACTGACTATGAAAGATATAATAAATTTTTTAATTTTTAAACGCCTAAACTGTTGGAAAAATACCACTTATTCAATAATAAGAATTTTCTACGTCAATCTACTTAATTAGTATTAGTGAATGATTAAGAGCATTAAAACGAACAAATTATAATTTGTCAGCATTTTAGCCGACCAAGACCAATGGACCAAGAAGAAGTGAGAAGGAGCCGTTAATTTTAAATATTTATTTTTTCGAGTTCCATAAATCTAATTTTATCTACATTACATTTAATTGTATAAAACAATGAAAAAATTTGCGTTGTATCACGGTAAACACCATCCATCGAATACATTCAATATAATCACTTTCGATCTTTTGATACGTTTGTTCTAAAGTTTAACGAACTTGTGTACGTAAGAAAAGCCAAAAGGGGTTGGAAATGTCAATGTTAAAAGGTCGAATTATAATACCTACTCATTCATGCCTAATCAATGAACAAGATCTGATTGAAGGCTGAAGATGAGAGTGAAGAATCAAAAGTGATTTCATTTTCTTTTGATAACATTCACGCTTCTTAAATTAACTGCTACACATAAACTTCCTAAAAGTGACATCAGTTCAATTCAGGCTGACAGCCTTTCGTTTTTTTCTTCTCAAAATGCCAAAAGTCTACTTCGATGTCAACGCTTTTCTCTTTATGAAACTTGTAGCATTTTGGCAAATCGTAACGAATTGCTGCCAAAACTTCACCTTTTACTGGAAAGCAGAACTCTGTCTCAGACGAAGCCAGTTTCTTTTGAAAGAAGGGTCGAGTAGAAGTTTTATGAAGAGAGTAAATATGACCTCCTGGTTTTACAAGTTCTAATGCTCTGCGAACGAATCCAAAATCTGCTCCAGCATTATTTTTTGTTCCGAATGGAGGATTCATTAGTACGACATCAAACAAAGATTCGAAATGAGATAAAACATCAACAGGTGGTCCTTTGCTAAAGTCTGTTGTGATGTGAGACTGAACAAATTGTATAGGTGAACTAGTTTCTTGGTCGTCTAAAACTTCTTGGATATTTGATAATGCTATTTCGATGGCGTCTCCATCCACTTCGAAACCATAAACAAGAGAAGCCCCCATCATGATAGATCCAATTGATAATATTCCGCAGCCAGATCCAAGATCACATACTATGCCTCCTATGAGGAATTATAGAGCAAAGTTGTTAAAATATCAATCTTTATCTACATCACAAATAGCTGTGTTATTAATATTATTACCGTCAATATTTTCTTGAGCAGAGTAAAGCATTCTGGAAGCAATATGTGAGGATGTGGCATATTGTTCATAAGCCACTTTAGGCTGTGAAAACGCTTCACATTGAGACAACCAACTTTCTAACTCCTTTAACTTCATTTTTAACAAAATTTAAAAAAAAATCTTAACTATTATAATATTATAACTAAATTAGCTATTTATATATTTATATATATTCACTTTTCAGTCTTGATTGGTGACGATGTGGATAAAGGAATGGTTCCACTGACACTCAAACTATTTGCAGTTGCCGAATCAATTCTAGGCAGTACAGGCAAAATGCTATTTCCAAAATGCGAATCTTGTGCGACAAAATATCCGAAGCTGTTCATGCTAGCCTGTTGTAACTGTTGCATAGCGGATCTATGGGCAGGTGACATGTGGACATCGCTGTTAAATTGTTGACCTCCTGGGCCAGGCTGGAAAACGAAGGGAAACGTAATTATTTTATGTCGTTTTTCATAATTTTACTTTTAAATTGATTTTGCTTACAATGTTTGTTGAGGAGGAAAGGGAGGGGGAGGGGGCATAAGTGATCAAAGACGCCGCTGCCCCGTCCTTCAATAATTTACTTTTAGCTCGTTGAATATCTTCCAGTACTTTGCGGCTTTGTTCAGATGACATGCTACCAGCCCCCTAACAAACGACCCCGACAAAGCCTTCCTCCAGCTCCCAAAAATAGTCTACAACAAACAAGAAAGAAAGGATTCACTGCCAATGTTTAAAGTGAACTTTCACTCCAAGCTTAAATTCAAATCATAAAAGTAATTGAAATTTGTAATATCAAAGTTATCAAACTTACCTTAGGATATTAATATTTCCAGCATATTTATTATCGTAATAACTTTTTAGTTTTGCTGTTTTAAATTAAAACTCTTAATCAAAGCTTTCTCCGAAAGACTCAAAGTTTGCCACCACCACTCATTCATTGCTTCATTCATTCTCAACACTAAATTGTAGCTTTCCCAAATTCCCAACTGAGTGGTGAAAGTAGTATGTTAGCAAGTATCAATACGTGCATCTGCTTTCACCCTCACAGTTTGCAAAGAAAACACAATCTCCCTTTTAATTCCATCTTATTTGGATGCATATCTTTGATTTTTGGAGAAAGTGAATATGAACAAGTAACAATTTAAAGCTCGAGTTGTGTACCGTTTTTGGGACTCTGGCCCAGAACTCATCTGGGATGTTG
>JAQIXN010002479.1:0-11462 GCA_034698145.1 Proisotoma minuta
TTACGACATATATCAAGGGGGTCAAAAAATTCCGACCCAAGGGTCACGACTGTGATCCGGGCCCAAATAGTCCCCCAGATGGGTGTGGGGAAGGTAGTAAATGGAAACAAGTTTTTCGAAATTTAGATGGATGTGGTTAAGACAGTTATCAATTAAGGTAACTAAGGTAAGGTAGAAGAAAATTAGTGATTTACTCTCTGCTTTCTGCTTTAGGGTAATGAGGGTAGCTAAAGTAAAGTACCTTGATCCGAGGTAGCCCAAAGTATATTTAAGATAAGGCAGTACTTTGGAGTTTCTAAAGATAAGCTTAAGATTCTTAAGATTCTTAAGCTGCTTTGTGATTGTATGATCTACAAAAGTGATTACTTAATTGGGTCGGGCTAACTGAAGTTTCACTGGAAGTTTTTTGATGCATTGATTTACAGGTTTCGATGTGTTAGACCATGACCCTGAAGATGATGAAACTACCGTAGGGAACCCAAACGTGGTCGACAATTTTTTCTGGAAAGAATTAAATTCCACTGATATAATTGGGATAATTTGTTGCGGGCTACGCCGCGAAGACTCGACTTTAATGAATATTTCTCAGCCAATTAAAGTATACGGTAAAAAGACCAGCTTTGCATGATTTACCAAATTAAATACATAAGAAGTGTTTTAATTTTTAGAATCTCGATATCCGACAATTACAAATAAGCTGACCACATTTAAACATTCTGCGGGTGAAGTGAATAGAACGCTTTCTTGTGAAATATCAAGCATAGGTCCATACAACGTTAGTTGGCTGACAGGAGAGGGAAAAGTAAAACATTTTAACTTAAAATTTTTAAGACAATATAAATATTACAATTTCCCAAATAATTCAGGTTTTAGCAACTATTTCCGAGACAAGAGTAAAAGCATTTCCTCTAAAATTTGATATTTTGGAAGAAACGGACAGAGGGAAATATTTGTGTCGAGTTGAAAATCAGTGGGGATCTATAAACCAAACGTTTAATCTGGAAGTCGAACCTGGTAACGGCGGCAAGTTTCAATAAAATTATGGGACAGTTGATCTGAGCAACATTCTTGGTTTTTTTACAGCCGAAGATTTGAGCAGTGCCTCAATTTCCATAATTTCTGTTCTTTCGGCTCTAATTTTTCTACTAATTGTGGGCATCTCTTATGTCTACAGGTTGAAAAACGTAATTAAACAAAAAATTCAATTAAAAAATAGCATAAATATGCTTTTATATCGAACATATTTAAATTGTATATTCCCTATTTTAAATTTAGGCAAACAAGGCTGGTCTGACTGAAGAAGAGATAGTGCGTTTTCATGAAGGAGATAAAAACTCAAGTTCGCCTAATGGCGAACCCTACAACCCAGAATTCGAAATTCACGAAAATAAAATTCAAGTTGGCAAGTGGAAATTTTAGATATGATTAACAATTTTATCCAGTGATTTCCTCACACTTTAACCATAGCCAATAAGTTTTAGACAAGAGTAGGAAAGATTGTGGCGGCAAATTAGGCCTATAAAAATGAGTTGTTTTTCATTTTTTGAAAGCTTATCTGCAATTCGATAACTTAAAATTATTTAAAATGGGGAAGTTGTTTAAAAAGTTGAAAGGCAAAGGGAGAAACTGAAAACAACTCTGATAAAACTCAAACAAATAGAAAGTCTATTTTTCAGAATTTTTTAATAACACAATATGCAAAAACTTTTCCAAAATATTTTACACCGCTGGCGCCTGCCCTTCAAGTTAAAACATGTTTTATATTTCCAGATTATCAAGATGTGATAGGCGATGGCCATTTTGGGATGGTGGTTAAAGGTGCCTACAGAAACGTTGAAGATGACCTGGAGGTCGTAGCTGTAAAAATGCTTAAACCAAATGCTGATTCAACTTACCTAAAAGCTCTTTTGGAAGAGCTCAAAACAATGATAAGCGTCGGAGTTCACAAACACGTGGTTCAACTAATCGGGGCATGCACTCAACATCTCAATATTGGCAAGCTGCTAGTTGTAATTGAATATTGCCCCAATGGCAGTTTAGAGCATTATTTAAAGAGCATCAGGAGCACGTTTGTAAATTTGGTAGCGGGAGGAATTCTTACTTATATCCCTGTAGAAGAACGGTACGTTTGTAAAACTTAATTTTAAGACTAAATTTAAGACAAAATTTAAGACAAAATTTTAAGACAAAATTTACACAAAACTGTATTATAAGTAAAGTCTTATTGCAAGTTTACTAATGAACAAAATATTTTCAGAGTAATCTACCCAAACATTGACAACAAAAATCAAATTGACACGATTCAACTAATCATTTGGGCGCATGAAATTGCATCGGGAATGGAATATTTAGCAAGTAAAAACGTCATCCACTCTGACATTGCAGCAAGAAACGTTCTTCTCGGGGACAATTTGTGTGCCAAAGTTGCAGATTTTGGTTTAAGTAAACGACTGCATGGAGATACCACATACGTTCGGAAAACTAAGGTATTTTAAACTTGTACATTAAATATCAAAAACATTTAGGTTTCTTGAGAAATATACGTTTATATTCTTTATTTTAAAGGTCCCACTGCCTTGGCGTTGGATGGCAATTGAATCCTTGGAAGACCACGTTTTCTCCACCCAGTCAGATGTATGGATGTATGGAGTTACTCTCTGGGAAATATTTAGCATTGGTCAAGTACCTTTTGCAGGTCTAACCTGTGACGAAAAATTTCTGAACCAATTTTCAAAAAATATTAGGTTGGCCTGTCCCACTTACTCGTCAACTGAAATGTAAGCTTGTCAATATCTTTTAGATCAAACCCACCTTATCAATCCTAAAGGATTAATTTTCAAAACACCTATATTTTTTAGATATTCTGTAATGCTTAAATGTTGGGATCCTGAACCAAACAGCCGACCCACATTTCAAGAGCTGGCAGAAACATTTAGGTTTCTGGCAATTAACCCTACGAGAAATTCAAAAGATGAAGACTATCAAGAACTGTAGCTTAAACTTAATTGAGAAAATAAACTAATACAATTTGAATTTTTCATATCCTTAAATTGATGTACCAAAAACAATAGCTCATTGGTAAAATGGGAGAATAGCCCAATTTTCCGCATCAAAGTTGTGTCCACATATATAGTTGGAATTTTCGAAACTTTTTTTTATATGAAACTTTATGAATTTATAGAGGGTGAGTGCTCTCCTTTTCCGACTCCATAATCATCTATTGCTGCACAACGAGGTTAATAATTTTACAAAACCTTACCCCTTGACCTTGGACCCCACAAACCATACGTATTCTTTTTCTGTATGAAAAGACCTTTCCAACGATGCCCCAAATATTGGGGTAATATGAGATTGTAACAAATTACTGGATGCGCCGCCCCTCTATCTTTTTTTGAATTTTATGATGGCGCTGCAGCGCCATGGTCATATATATGGCATCGAGGTCACTCAAACAACGTTTTAAGTTATCACTTAAGGGTGAAATCCAAGATAAAAAATAATTATCGGTCCTAAACTGAAAACAAAATAAGTGTAATTTAGCCTAACTTTGGTGACCGTTTTCTAGGTCCCATGACCTTTTTTCGAAAAATGCAAAATTTACCGCCTCCGTATGGATCTTTAGTTGGCGTGGTTAAATTTTCGTCGAATTTGGTTGGAAAATGTGGCCGTAACCATGGGACCTTTAAGACAACTTTTCCAACAAATTCGGCAAAATCGTCAAAAACCCCCCTCAGCCCACACCCAACCAGGAGTCGCAAAATTAAACAAGGTACTTTTTTACAACCAACTCATCATCATCTTCCCAAAAATAATAATTTTACTTAAATTTTTAACTTTAGGGGGTCAACGTTCAGGCGCTTTTAAAAATAATAACTCAATTGTCCAAATTTTTTGGACACTATATATTTTTGTGGAATGAAATCATTTACGCCGTTGAATTTTCACAAAGCCGTGAATCACTGATTAAGGGGAGATCTAAAATATTGTTCCGAGGCTTGTATTTGCTCCTGCAAATCTCAAATAAGTACGTATTATAGAGGGTTCTCTCTCAAAAAAAAGTTGCAGTCGGTCGTCTTTTCCAAATATCAATTTCCAAATATTTCTAACAATTAAGGCAAAGATTTGGTTAAAAAGGTAAAAATAGATAAACTCTTCATCCTCGTTCTGATCATGATTAACATCTCATATAGGATATCCAACCTAAGGATAAGATACTGGATATTTTAGGCTAAAATTAACCACAAGAAAGCATTCTAATTACCAATGAAACAACGGGATTAAAAGACTCAAGGATTAATTTGTATAGAAAACTAAACTTAATTTAAGTTTCTTGCTTGTCGTTTAGATCAGTACATGTGCTGATAATTCGTTACAAATATTTATTTTATATTGGATTTACCTTCTTAAATCCTAACTTCAAAAGACACTTATATATAGACGTATGATATTTATATTTATGTATTCAAGACTAGGAAATCGGCATTGGTTTAATTAGGAACTGGCAGCATGTATGTTTAAATATTTAGTAAATTTTGTTTGGCGAAATTACAATCTTACATTCAGAATTTCTTCATTAGTGTGACTAGTTCATGTATTAAATTGATGGTCCAAATTAGTTAATTTATATAAGTTTATCGAATGGGTATCGTAGCAATTCTACTTTTAGTCTGCTCCATAACTTAAACATGTATCGAACAATCTTCCTCAGCCCACTGCAACAATATTTAAGATTTTCCAAATATTTTGGACACAACACATTCAGTTGGGATAAAATCAACTACAGAGTAAAATTTTCGGATGAACGAGCAACAATTATTAGAATCAGATTAAAAATTTTGGTTCGAATCTGGGGCCTGGCTTTTCAAATTTTAACAGCATTTTTGGGGAATTTTACAATGAAGGAAAAGCTGCAATCCGTGGTTTTTATCATATCTTTATTGGCTGGCTGTGTTGTTACTTTTGATTGGAATGGTTTGGATGTTCTTCTGGAATTTATAAATTCAGCAATAAAATATGAGGAAGGGGTGTTAAACGGTAACGTGATAAGATTTTTTGGTTTATTTGGTCAGATTTGAAAAACTTGAAAGGATTCCTTTTTTACAGTGAGAACCATATGCAAAAATACAAGGATGGACAAAATCTTAACACTTGTGCTCATCATGATCAATATCACAATATTTGTATCCCCATTTGCCATCACCTTGTTGCTGCTGATAAAACCTTGCATGCCACCCTTTTTGGGATCAGCCTTATTTACAAAGGAAACCTGCAAAAATCCGGAAATACTTAGCATAATAATCCAAAAATTGGCTTCAGCCGTCGACATCAAAATATTCATCGATTACGTAATTCCAGCTGGTTTCAAACTATGTTATATTCTCCTCTGTGGTTGCGTTTGCATGTTAAAATTCATAAGAAAATTGAAACCTCATGCAAACTTGCAAAATTGGCTGCTAAATTACAGATCCCTTCAGATCTTGGAGTCGTTGCTAAATGATTGCGTCCGGCAAACTGTACTTCCTGCGATAGTGGGACCAGTTGCTATGGCAACCATCTACAATTTGTTTGTCTGCATTGTCCTACGACAGGTTATCCCATGGCCGCAATTTGGGATATATCCCGTAATATTTCTGGATACTTTTATTGCTACTTGGGTTTGTTTAGCGATTGCTGCTGCTGTAAATACAAATTCAAATTCATTGTTGAAAGAGCGTAAAAGGGCAATTTACAGAGAATTGGGACAGAAACGGAATAAAAGTATGAGGATAGTAGCCAAGGAATTAAAATCCTGCTTTGGCATAAGAATAAAATTTTGGAATAGTTTTGTGGGTTCCTTGACTCCTTTGTTTATTGAGAACTTTTGTTTTACAAGTTGCGCATCTTTGGTGCTGATGTATAGAGGAACTGTTGCTATGTAATATCCTCGTATATTTATTGTACAATTTGAATATTCGTAATGCTTTCTGTTTAAATAGATATACATACAAAGTATGTATGCGTTACGGAATATGCTTATAGGATAATCGATAAAAATGCTTACATATTCACATCAGTTTTAAAGTTTATTTAAAGTTTAGAGTTTTATTTAAATCAAGAAACTTTTAACAATAAAAAATTTGTATCTAAAAAAATGATTTATTGCTGCAATGCTAGTTGAAATCAAATAGTTTCTGCTCAAAATAATCTCTTTAAAAAATAAAAACCAAAAATCTTTTTTGCAACTAAAAATTTTATTAATATTTTAGAATGACAATGTTTTACAACATTTGCCACATCTTATCTCAATTTTACCACAATCTACCCAAAAAATCCCTGATTTAATCCATCATATTTGTCCAATCCTCCTCCGCCCAACCCCCATGCCCTCCATTATATACGGTGAACTGATTTATCACTCCCGCCCCATCCAAAGCATCCCGCAACAACGGCATCTGTACATTTGGGACCAAAATATCCACGTTGCCATAGAAACCAATCGTTGGAGGGGAAATCGGTTTTATGTACGTCACGGGACTGGCTGCAACCCAAAGTTCCGGGCATTCGGCATATCCACAAGGGCCAACCAGGTTGAAGACGATGGCGTTGTAAATAGGGTTTAGATAATATGTGGCTGCGGTCAGGTCGGCGGGGCCTACGTACGAAATGACGGCTTTAACGGAAGGATCGTCGGAGGAGTAGGCATAGAGCATGGAAAGATGAGCTCCGGCTGAAGTTCCCATCAGGGCAAAAGTCACATCTTGCGTGAAAGTGGATTGGAGGAAAGAAAGTGCGAGAGCAACATCCTCAACCTGCTTTGGGTATCCGGGGGACGAATGGTTACCTAGGGATTTAAATATTTTTTTATAATTTTTTTTAAAAATTGCGAAAAAGCTACTTTCTGTAAGTGAATTGCAGACAGTTTAGTATTTGCTTTTTTTTGCAATACTCAAGATCAAACTCAATTGAGTCTTAAGTTTTGTCTGAAGCGCTGTGTTATTTTCATAGAATTGTTAGGGAATAATAAATTAAAAGCAGTTTTGCAATATTTGAAGCTCTTTGGTTTTTAGCATAATCTGGTTCCTTCTGCATCATTTCTAAAGAATTACAAAATTTTATCTACCTAATCTGTATTCCATATTGGCGATTGCATGTTGTGGGAAATCTTGTTGGAGTCTTGGAAGAAATTCATGCATATCCGGCCGTTGACCTGCATTCCAAGCCCCGCCATGGATAAGAACAAAGACTTTTGTGACCCCATCCGGTTGAGATGAAGGGAGATAAAGGTCAAGGACTTGGGCAGGGTCATCACCATAAGGGACGTTTAAAAGTGGTGGGGGATTTTGAGCTGGAAAACAGTTGACTTGAAATTATATTTTAAAAATATTACTCTTTAGTAAATTTACCAAAGGCTCCTACAGTTAGAAATAATGCAAAAATTGCAGAGCCTCGCATATTTTAGCTGCAATCGTTTGAATTTGAGAAAATAAAATGAAGAGAGCATATCCAAATATTTAGTGATAAAAAGGTGTAGCAATAGTTATCAGCAATCGGACGATTGACATTTTAATTAAAAGTGCAAAAGTATGTAACATTTGTAGATAAACATATGTCAAATCAATGATTAATTCCCTTATAAGTATTAGATAAATACATAGTTAAAAGTATGTATAAATATAAACCAAAAAGTTATAGAGCAGATATAAAAGTATAAAATTTTGCATTTTGAAGATCAATTATTTTTACTTTTTAAAACAAGCTCACAGTTTCAAAGTTAAGCTAGAATTTAAAAAATGTCTTGTCCAATTTAAAGTTTAGTTATATACAATTTATTTTAAAATGAATATTTTATATATTTTCGATATTTCCATTAAGCAATTAAAGTCAGCAGAGTCTTCTACTGCTTCTTTAATTTCAGCAGATATCAGAATTGGTGTTTTGTTTTTAAAGCCTTTTTGCTAAAAATCAAGACAATTTAATTCTACATAAAATTAAACAATTGTGACACAACAAATTATGAGGTAATTTTCTTAGTACACATTTACTTTTGTTATTGTCAAAAATGCGGCGTGAAATTCTTTGTGTTAAACTCAACATTAAAAAGACGAAACAAAAAAATTTCCTTATCAAGAGTTTAAAATTAATGAAGAGAATATGTGGATCGAAAATTTTGCAGAAAATTCTTTTTCGTAAGCATTTGCTTGCTTACTTCAATATTTGCAATCAGCATTGTAAGGATTTTATATTTAAGTTTAATTTTTTTGAGACAATTGAAGAATTAATTAGAATTTCTAATATCTATAGTGATACTGGACCAACTAAAGATTTTGTAAATAAGTATATTAAAGACAAACAAGTTTAGTTCCAAGTTGATCAGGAACTAGATACAAATGTGCAAATAAGCTTGTTTTATTCCCACATCTGGAATAAATTCTATTTTCTTTACATCAACTAAATAAAAATATTAATCAGTTACCAACACTTTTTAAGCAGTTTTTATAAACACACATTTATTTTTCAAATCCCAAAAATTAAATGTTTTCCACTAAACAGTAAAAATCAGCAATTACAAAATATTCGTCGGGAACGTTTCTACTTTTGCGGGCTTCGGCCGCAGGTCTTCTAGTTATGATTAATGTAAACAACTAAAAATGAAAATAACCAAACTCAATAAAAATTTACTAATTGTTAGTTAAATCAACATTTTATTTTTAATCTGGATAAAGTCATCAGGGAAATTAATGCTGTAACAATTATCCATCTTACAACTGTTGTTTTTTAATTTATCAAATTGCATAATTATCTACAGCCAATTTGTATTAGCAAAGCTCGTTATCTTTGCTCTCATATCCCTCTTATCTGCCTCAGACCAGTTCCACTCGTGGCCTCCAACATATCTCACAAATTGGTTGACCACACCCAGCTCATTTAGCTTATCTTGAATTATGTTCATCTGAGGGTTGGGCACAAGCAGATCGAAGTTGCCATAGAAACCGATTGTGGGTGGGACGGAAGGATTGGCATAGGTGATGGGACTTGTCACATTGTAAAGCTCGGGGCATTCTGAGTATAGACAGGATCCAACGAGGGCATAAAATAGCTCGGCGTATAGGGGTTCGGCGGAATATGAAGGGTGGACCAAATCCGTTGGACCCACGAGGTCAACGATTAGTTTTACGGCTGCTGCAGCTGGGCTAGAGGTCCAGGAGTAGGCATAAAGCATTGCTAAGTGGGCACCCGCACTGCCCCCATAAAGGGCAAAAGTTACATCCGAAGTGAATGTTTGTTGGAGGAAGGTCAAGGCGAGGTCAATGTCTTCCAGCTGTTTTGGGAAGCCAGGGCTTTCGTGGGTCCCTGTAGAATTAATTTTAAGTTTTTAATTGCTTTTAACTATAAAATAAACAAAGAATAAAACGTTGTAAACGTTGGAAGTAGCTCGCCATATAAAACAGAAAGTTAGGATTTGTAGTACTATGCAATTTTGAGATTGCGGGTTGACTTCCAAAATTTTTATAGATTAAAATCTTAAACTTGAATTCCATACAAATGTTGCACGGGATCGGAGCAAAATTGCCCTGGACAAAATGGCCAGGGGCATAGTGGCCCGTGACGGACGGACGGACGGACGACGGGTGCAAAAGTAATAGCTCTTCAGGTATGGCGAGCTAATAAGTATGTTGTACTTACCTTTGCAGTACAACTTAAAAAGCCAGGTGTAATACACTCTCATACAATTTCACACAGGTAATTTGACAAAAGCGAAATAAACCCTGCCAACTTATTTTATAAATCAACCGACCCACCCCTTGCCTAACCAATAAACTTATGTAGCTTTTTGTCTCGTAAATGAATACCAAAAGCCCTAAAGATAGGAGCAGAAAATGGATGACAAAGGCCATCTTCAAAACCTTAATTTCAACCGGTTTGGCTTCCAAAAGTTCCCCTCTTTTGGGTTTCAAAGGATGCATTGCTCTCACCAACGCCATTCGATAAGCGCTACCAATTCCCAAATTTTTCACCCCCCTCAATCTAAAAAAACTTTTTCTTTTTGAATCCATTTTTCATGTATCCCAGATTCTGACAATCTACCCAATATTTTATGAGCAAAAGGCCAAATAAAGTTTGTTTGGGAAACATACGGGAATCGCGTGACAGCCAAAACATTGTTTTGCCTCCTTACAATAACAAGCTTGCTAAAATATGTGTCTGCCACCTCTAAAATCCTTTCCACGTTATTCTCTTCATCTAAAATGACAAATATCTGGGGATTTAAGGAAATAAGCTTGCTATCCTTTACAAAAACTTTTTTCTGATAATTTGCAATCCGCAACAGTGGTATTGGCTCATGCTCTGAAATTTTGCTCAAGAGTTTGTAAAATGCTGCCCTTGAATATTCACATTGGTGACAATACAAGAATTTTAAAGATTTCTTCAATTTAAGCATGAGGCGAAGATGGTGAGCCGGCGCGTTTTTAAAGTTCATAAAAAGTGGGTCTTCCTCCAAAAATATGGGATAAACTGTGTCAAGGGATTCTGGTGTTGCCGTGGAAACGATCTGAATCTCAGCATCCAATATTCCTTCCAAAGATTTTGGAATAAATGGAAGAATGGTGGCGGTCAGACAATCAAAAAGGCCACCCGTGTAGAAATTCGACAGGAATACCGTTGAAATAAACCAAGCCGTTAGTAACGGGCTAAATTTCCATCCCAACCCAAATTCCATTTGGGTAAAGTCCCCATCCGTTTGTCCAAGCAGTGTGCTTGCAACCCAAAGCACCTTCCGTTCAAAGTTCCTAAGGATATCTATAAAACATTGCATATTTTAGGACAAAATGGAAATTTATTTATGGACTTAAATCATACCTTTTACCCTCCTTTTAGAATTAGTTCCAACTGTCAAAAATCCAATTAAAATTACCAATCCAGCAGAAACCAAAAACCATGTTGTTGCATCCAAAGGCTGAAGAAAAGGGAAGAAACTGTTGGATACTTCCCAAGGCTTAACAACCCCAATGAATTCATGAGACTTAAACTTTATCCCATGCACAAATGAGGAATGACGCTTCCTTCTCCTCCTCAGCAATCGAGCTCCATCCTGTTTAAAGTTTGAGGGGTAAGAGTTCAATGGGAACTCGTCGTTTAGGAAATTTGTCCGCTTGGGCCATTCGAATTTCAGGCTGAAGTTGTATTTATGCGAAATTATCCAGTGGACACAATCTTTTTCATATATCTTCACAAGATTGAAATGAGGGAGGCAGCGATCCCCGGTTTTTTTTTAGAATTGGAGGATGTTGTAACAAATTTTATTGGAGAGCCCATAAAATCTTCATTAATTGCTCTCCATTCGTTTTCGAGATGTTGCAAGCTCGCAGCCGTTGGCAATTTTCGAGCTTTTTGTTTGCAAACTATTGTAGGATCCCGACTTATCGTCGGGATCATGTTATGTATGATTATTGGGTTCTTTAATGACAAAAGTTCTTCTGTGC
>JAQIXN010002480.1:0-11461 GCA_034698145.1 Proisotoma minuta
ACTTACTTATAGAATAGGCAATATTATGTTCAAATTATGACTGGAGAAAACTATTTCATTATTGCTCTCAAGAAGAGACATCAATTTGTAAAATTTGTGCTTTCTTACTCATATCTGATGACTGCTATACTAATTAATGCAAAACTGTAATCAACTACAAGGATATTATTATCAGCTTAAATAATTTAATTCAAGCCCCATGATATTAATAATTTGTGTTACTTTTGCTGAAACTGAAAGTATATTAAATGTTGATTTATTGCTGCTATATAATTCACAAACCGTTTCATTTTAATTCATATAGAACGAGAAAAATACATTTTGCATACAACGTACGTATAAATAACTGTCAAAAAAGATTAATTTAAGTGTTGCCGAAATCGTTATAAAATTAAAGTATTTGTTTGTTTAACTTGTAGTAGTAACATCATAAATCACAATATTTCAAGATTTCCCCAAGTGTTCCCAGTTTTTATTACCACCGGAGTTCGGACGGATAACGATAAAGACGATTCCATTTGCTCCCGAATTACTTGAGATATTTGCTCCACGTGAGATTTCCGAACTTCAAAAATTAATTCATCATGCAAATTTAGAACTGGAAAGTATACGATTGATTTTGAAACTTTGGGTGTTAAGGATTCGTATGCTGAACCGGAAACTGAACGCTCAATAAATGCTTTCTCCAAATACCGGTTCCAATTTATGGGGGCAGAATTTCTCGGAAATAGCTCGGAAAGTGTTTTCTGGATTTTTTTCATGGCCGTTTTCACCAACTCTGCTGCGCTTCCTTGTATTTGAGAATTGACAGCTTGTCTTTCGGCTTGTGCTAAACAGTTATTTAAAAAAAATGTTAAACGTGTTGCTGTAAATTGTCATAAATAATTTTATAAATATACAATATAAGTATGTACCTCGTTTTTCAGGATTATCACTATTGATATTTGGCAAGTAACGTCGTCGTCCCGTCATTGTTTCAATATATCCATTTTTCTTGCAGCCTTTCTTAGTACTGTCTAAAAAGGTTCGAATGGCTGGATATGTTTTCATGAATTTATCAATAAATCTTTTAGCATCATATTCAGAAACTTCCATTTGCTCGGATAAAGTTTTCAAACCCATCCCATAAATGACCCCATAAACGATCCCTTTAGTTTCCTGTCGCATGGATGGAGTTATCTGCATTTTTTTTCAAATAAAGATTAATAATTAAATTTAAATCATACGATAAAATGCTCATACATGTTCTGGTGGCAGAGCTTTCCAATTAGAAGCGATTGAAACAAAAACATCGCCATCCTCTTGATTAAGAGCATCTAAAAGTCCCTTGTCTTTACAAAGATGAGCCAATATTCTCAACTCGAGTTGTGAATAATCTGCGGCCAATATAACAAACTTATCGGAGCAAGGGACAAAAACATTCCTCATAGAGATCAGGCCTGACCTCATATACTCTGGTTGACTAGACAAACTTTTTGAAACTTCAATTTGATTTAGCAGTGAACTCATTTTGGTTCCAAACTTGATTTTACAATTTTCAGTAAAATTCTCAATATCTTCTTGTGAAAAATCCAACATCAGATCAAAATTTCTAGGGATGTGTTGAAGACTTGGATCACCCATTACGACTCTTCCTGTGACGGTGAATTTTGAGAAACGTCCATGAACTCGATTTGTCTCCAAAGATTTTTCTTGTTGAAATGGGGTAACGACTTTTTCCAATGCATTTGCAACTTTTCTGTATTCGATAATAATTTTAGGAAGATCGTTGTCTGTATCTATTTTGCGTAAAACATCTTTTGATGTCCCTTTAGTTCCAGGAGGCTGTTTTAGACCAAGTTCTTTAAAAAGAACTTTTCCAATTTCTTTTGGCGACCTTAAACTAAATTGTCTTCCAGCCAATTGATAAGCTCTAATTTCCAAAACTGCAGATTTAAACTGAAGAACTCGTTTCATCTTGTTTAATTCCGAAGAATCTAACCCAAATCCATAATCCATTCATTTCCATAAAAAGTAAAGGGATTGTGGATGGCATTTCAATTTCTGTAATAATAAATAATAATAAAGTATCATTCCTATTAAATAATAGTTTAAAATTTACCAATATATGGCTGCCAAAGTTGTGTTTCTTTTAGTTGAGGTACAATTTTCTGCATGACACTCCATGAAACAAAAGCTTCTTTAATTTCCGTACTCCAATCCAGTGAAAGTATCTTTCTTTCATCTTCCTGCAAATATAGATTTGCAATTTTGTCGAGACTAAGCTTCCAATCTTCTTCGTCACATAAAAGCATCCACTGAGCTATCTTTGGATCTAGAATTTTCTCTGAAGGCAGTTCTAGAATTAAATTCCTTCCAAAGTTCTCCAACAGTCTTTTTAGCTTATCTTTTGAGTCGAAAATGGACAATGTGCAACGACTTTTCTTTAATTTTCGAGACAGGCTGACCAATTTCTTTTTGGACGATCGATATAATGGATCGTGAGGTTCTACGTGAGACCACTGATAGACCCAAATTTCTGTTCCTCCATTGTAAAGGGCAATGGAATGTACTCGGGGGCCACCACTTCCAGTTTTCAAAATATTTACTCCACCTCCAATAATTTTTGATCCAATTCCAGATCTTGCAATTGACGCAGATTTTTTAGGAGGTGCGATTGAGATGCTTACCCCAATATTTCCATCTTTTGCAAAATCTGGAATAAATTCAGGGGTCAATATTTTCATAACTTTGATGACTTTGTTTCCGATTTTCTCAGTGTATAAAGGAGAAGGAGCATTGTCTCTGTTTCTTGCACTCATGGACCCATTTCTTATTATACTGGAATCGTTAAAGATTTCTGAAGAGTAGTCAAACAAACTGACGCTTGTTTCACACTCATTTGTTGTTGAACCAGTGAAAAGAGCTGCCGAAGAAGTAGATGGTATTGATGGTAGTCGTTGTCCATGTTCTTGTTCTTCTTCTTCAAAGTCTGCAAACATGTCTTCACTGTGTCCATATTCTAGCTCTTGGTTGTTATTTTTTTGTACAATGTTATTATTATTAATCTCTTTGGCTTCTGGAACATCTTCTTCATCTGTGTCGGCAAACATGTCTTGGGATGCAAAGTTTGAGTCATCAACTATTGCTTGTATTGCTGCCGCATCGGAATCACTTAGCTTGTTATCACTTGTACTAGGTCGAATGATATGAATCTTTATGATGCTTTCGTTTTTCCGTTTGTTGCCTTCTGCTCCTTCAATTGCAGAAATATTAAGGGAAGTTTCGATTAGACTGGCAACCGAGTCAAAGTCCTTATCAAATTCAGCCATCAGTTCAGTATTTATTTCATTATTGCCGTGTTCACCACGTCCTTCTTTCGGTGTTGAAGTTTTGACTAGTTGAGAAACTTTACTTTCTTCATGTAAATTGATGGATGAAAGTCTTTGCTTTCTGAAAATATTTGATTTGAGGCCTCTTAGCCCAGGCGTAGAGTGCATAATTTCAGTATTTTTTGTATTAAGAGCATTTTCTTTGCTTTTGTTGAAAACTTCAGAGTCAGAAATGTGCATAGATGTATCAACAATGTTGTTCGGAATTTCTGCTACATCAATGAAGCTTTCATGCTCTTTTACTTTCTTGTCCAATTTGACATTTGTTTTTGGAACTTGAAGAGCTTCACAATTTACTAATGGGAACGAATCATCAAATACTGCATCACTTAAACTGTCATCGTTTAGATTATTTTCTATTTGTGGTTGAATTATTGGCATTATTGCACTCTCTGCCTTCTCTTCTTCCTCCTCATCAGAATCAGAGGATTGCTCAATTTGTCCCAAGAGATCATTATTATTTCCAGTTTCCAATCTTTTGATTCCATCAAATTTTATGCTTTCCGTTAGACCCAATTCCAACTAAAATAATTAAACTTTCATTAGCACAAGTAAAAATTTTAAAATTCATTCATTTCAAAAATTATATAATCAACCAAGCCTCATAAATAATAGAAAAAAGAACTAACAAAGTGAATAAAAGTGGAAAAGATCCTAAACTCTTTGAAAAAAGGTAATTCTAAAATCATGAGGCTTGGTTGGTTATAACTTGGCTATTTGGGAAAGTAAAATAAGGTGAAGATGAAAGAAAATATAGCTCAAAGTTATAACAAGCCGAACTTGATGATTAACGTGGTTTATTTTTTTTTAAATAAAGTGGTAAATACAACCGGATAAAGTGACAATTAACACAGTAATTTTCAACAATATAGTCCTCGAATTGAGGTAAATTGAAAATATAAACATAATATATATTTTTTTTTAAAGTAGAAAAATATAGCTTTCGATATTCCCTGAGCAAAGATTATAGATGAAGTTTAATTTGTTTCTTGTTGGAAACAGAAATGATAGTTTGATCTTTTCTTGCATTTGCACTTTCAATTTGTATTGGAGTTGAAGTCTGCGTAACTCCCTTGGGTCTGACCTGAATGAATTGTCTGGCTTCTTCCACGATTTTATGTGCTGCTTCACTCTCACTAAGACCTTTGCCATTTCCCATCACCCAAATGTGCCTTTGAGAGTTTGTGTCAGGACCACCATGGACAGAGCTAGAATGTTTTAACAAAAAAACAATTAATATGGCCATCAAAAGCTTGAAAAAAAAAACAAACAAAATACCTTAAAAATGGTGCTGCCCGATGCAGAACATATTCAATGGTGGCAGGATCAGAGGCTGCTAATTCGGCAACTGATTTTATCCCACTGTCGTACAATATTCTAGCTCGTTGCCCGTTCATGGTTGAAAGTCTCACCAAATCACACAATTCCCTTTGGACACCAAATTGAAGTCGCTCTTGGAACTGGCTTAAGATCAATTCCATGTTAGACCAACCAAGCCTTCCACAAAATGCTGTAACCATTCCTGAAAATAAGCAAGGTATTTTGTTAGTTTCATTCAATTAATTCAAAATAATAAAAATACCAGCAAAATGTGAGGCATATTGTTGAAGATTTTGAATAACGCCCTTGTTTAAGTAATATTTGTATGCAATTTTGCTGATTGGAACTTCATTCACTAGGTCGTTCAGGGCAAGAGCAACATAAAAACGTTGATGTATACTGTACTGTTCTTTCTAAAAAAAAAATTAGAAAATATTATAAATGAAAGAATGCACTTGTCATTCATATTATTTTACATTTTTCTTAATGTCAGTTGGACAGATTTGTGCTCTCAATAGAAAAGTCTCCCGTACTCCAACCAAGTCGGCGACTAGTCTTTCATTTGAAGATAATTTATCCTTCCAAATGTCTTGATAAACATCCCAAGGGATATTGTTAATTTGATCAGACAGGTAAATGGGCGTGACCTGACAGTAAATATTAGCTCATTTTGAACCAAACAAAATCAAAAATTATTATAGCTTACCTGATACACGATATGTAAATTAGTACTTAAAACTAGACACTGCGATGCTTTTTCCAATTCCTTGTAAACCGTGATTCCTTCATCAGGGGCCATAGATGAACCAAGACAAGCAGACCCCAACTGAGTAGTCATATATTCATCTGGTTTACTAGAGTCTTCAAATGTTTTCAAGCGAATAAATTCATTATCCACTAAGAACTTTAGACATTCTTGAATAGTTTCATCCGTATTTTTCTGTGATTTTGGGGATTGTGAAGTTGGTAAACCTGAAAAGTTTTTTGTGAATAGTTATTGATCACCTTTAATTTAAAGAAACGTTTATTTTTTACCTTTTTTATCATCATCATACAATCCTTCCTCAATTGATTTCGTGAGAAGAGTGCACTTGGCATATTTTTCAACGTCTGAAGTGAGTGTTGCAATTCCGCTTGCCACAACTTCTAAAAGAGCACGTTTCATGTAAGAAGTCAAGGCTTCTTCGTTCCCCAATAAAGCACTTCTCATGAATGGCAAATTGGATTGGACTAAATTTTTTCCAACACTTGATTGCCCATTAGTACACATGAGAATGCTTTCCCCTAATAAAATAAATTGTAGAATATTACCAATAATTAGTATTCAAATTAGTTCAGCAAGCATTTGTGGAAAAAGAGCTGGTAGTATAGAGAAAGCACCTTCTTGTTTGCATGCATTTTGAGAATTACTACCTTCGGTATTGAGGCCTTTTCTTCCTGCGCGACCACACATTTGGCGATACGTCATAACTTCCAACATTTTCCCCATGTAATTAAGAGGTGAGCTAATAATGACACGTCGAGCAGGCAAGTTGACTCCGGCAGATAAAGTTGAAGTGGCAACAATAACCCGTAGAACTGAACGTTTGAATGATGCCTCAATAATGTCGCGCTCGTCGTAAGTTAATCCTTAAAAAATATTAAAATAATATTAAATTTCGCAGTTTAATTTTAGTAAAAATATAATTTAAAAAAATACCTGCGTGATGGAAAGCTACCCCAAAGGAGACAGTCGTCTTAAGTACTTCTTCTAATCCACCAGGACATTGTGTCAATAGAGTAAGCAGCTCACTAATTTTCTGAGAATTCAACTCGTTTCTAAGCTTTTCCCCAATTTCAGGAAAATCGGTTAGATTTGGATTTCCAATGTTATAAAATTCACGAGCAATTGACTTTGCTAAACCTTCGCATCTTGCTTTAGTCGGACAAAATATTAGAACAGAATGGCCGTTCAAAACTGTCTCTAAACTTAGATAGACTAGAGATCTGTCTTCAAGATTAGTAAATTTTAAGTCCACTTTTAAAGACTCAATTCGTACATCTCTAACTGGCTCCATAAATTGATTGTAAATTTTGTTATTAAAGCAAATTCTTTCGACTAATGGGACAGGGCGGTAATCAGTGGTTTCAAGCTCAGCATCAAGCCACTCGGACAACAATTTCATATTTGGAAGTGCAGCAGACATCCCAATCACTTGAATATTTAGTTTCTTAGATTCTCCTGCTTCGTCTTCATATTCCGAGCTGACAACGGAATCGTTCAATTGGCGACGATGGTTGGTCATGAATTTTATCTTTGTTAACAAGAGTTCCAATAAATACCCTCGGTGTGGGTCTCCAATAAGATGAAGCTCATCGACAACAATCGTTCCCAACTGCGATAATTCTTTTTCTTCCAAAAGTCTAGAGATAAAAATAATAAAATAAGCCTAAAACAAAAAAAAAGAAATTTAACAGTACCTATTAATTAAACTATTTGCCTTCTCAATTGTACAAATAGCAATGTCCACTGCTTTGAAGCCTCCAGGAGGAGCATAAGCTCCCATAAATCCTTCCACTCGAATTCCAGCATCTCCAAAGATTTCTTGAAGAGAGTACATCTTTTCTCGACAAACAGAGACAAAGGGCAAAATCATTATTGCTTTTTTTCCTAGCTCCAAAACTCTTTTTAACATTAAGATCTCAGCGACAAGTGTCTTTCCTGCAGATGTTGGAGCTGAATAGATAAGATTTCTTCCACCCAGAACCTTTTCATTTGCTAAACAGTCCAACTGCCATTGGAAAAGGGACGTAACTCCTTTTTGATGATATTTCTGTAATTAAAATTAACTCGTTAATTTCACAAAACAAATAAAAATAATAATTATTATTATTATAATAAAATTTAATAAGCTTACATTTACAACTGATTGTGGTAAGCCCCAAGATTCTAATTGAAGTTGTTCTTCTTTTGACATAAGAGACAAGTCTGCTGCTGACAATTCATTATTCCCTAAATTTGACTTGATTCTTGCAGCTTTTCTGTTTGTGTAGGCCAGCTTAAATTTTTTCTTCTTTTTCTTTTCTCCATCCTTTTTGTTTTTCTTTCCAGTTTTCAGATTTCCTCCTGTTTTAGATTTCGAGGAAGTAGGAGGTATTGGAGGCAAATCTGCTGCAGACATCAATTGCTGCTTTTTAGATTGTGGTTCATCTGCTGGAGCAATTGGTACTTTAAAAGACTCTACAGGTTGTTGTGGCTGATTTCCTTCTCCTGATTGCTTTCTTTTTCTTCCTTTACTTCCACTCTTTTTGCGCTGACGATCTGCAGTTAATGATACACGATGATGTGGGAGTTCTTTTTGAGGCTCAAGTTGAAATTGGGAAGCTGGCATCAAATCCAATAAATCTTCATCACATTCAAAATCACCTTCTCCAACTATGTCTGGACTTGGGACAGTTGGAGGCATGAGAGGAGGTTGAAATAAAGATACTCCATCGACTTCATCCTTGTTGTTAATCTTCTTGGGACTAAGAACAAAAAGTTCTCGATTTGATTTTTTTGTTTCTTTCAAATCGTTTTTCTTTTTGGTTTGTGATTGTTGACTAATATTTTCTTTCCGGATTTCTTTTTGTTCCAGCTGCTCAATAGCATTAAGAAAAGGCGTCTCGACCATCGACATCATTGAAGGGTCATTAGTTTGAGCTGATGTCGTTTGTAACTCTACATGTGGAAGTTGTGAAGCCCAAACAATTCCTGGTGGAGTGGCTCTTGAGGCCTGCTTATTTTGTGAGTTGCCGATTCGTTTTCTTATTCTATCAGACTTTCTTGAAGGTGTGCACAATTCGTCATCATCTTTTGGAGTTGGCTGCTCCTTTGTTTCGACTTCATTTGGGAAGGGCGACAAATCAGAAAGGTTAAAGTCAATGGGGAAACCATTGCTTGTGCTCGCCTGGCTCTTGACTGCCTCTGAAGAGGTAGAAGAAACTACTGTTTTCGGTCTGCGCCCTGACCCCGTAGGTCTTCCCCAGAGAAAAGAAATAAAATATGCAAATTCATGCAAGCTCATAAATCACAAAAAGACACAAAGTTGCCCATTCAGTTACCTACGACCCCTGCCCCTTGCTCTTGCAGGTGTGGAAAAATTGTTTGGCGTGACCAATTGCGACTGTGACCGCAAATGTTCAGAATCAGCGACATCCTTTTCTTCATCATCATCATCAAACGTCCGGGTGCACGGAGGCTTTTTATTTGCTGTGGGGGTTTTGTGTATTGGTGTGGGTGTGGCTCCTTCACTTCTCTCCCCATCAATTCGGGTTGACCTGCGAGTCCTGAGCATGATGGGAACTCGACGACCTCACTCCCCAAGTGAAAATGAATCGTTGTTGGTTCCAAATCGCGCCATTACTTGGCCATCCATTACTGGCGAGCACGCCATCTTTTGGAATTTGGAAGCCATTGCTTTCAAAAACTGAAACTTTTCGGCGTTTTCGGATTATTTTCTGAAAATTTTGTTGTTAATTTTACTGTTGACGCGACACGGGAGGTCACAGGCCGCACTCTAGAGGAGATAAGTGAAGAACCCATTTCAAAGCGCTGCAAGGTCGCGAACGAAAAGATGATAAGCCCTGAAGTTGAGGGGATTTTGGCCTCTGTTGCCCACACTTTAAACCCCCCACAACCAACGACAAAAGTCTACAAGGATGAGTGCATGTATTGTTTTGATACTCCGGTAAGATTTGATAACCTCCCTTATCAAACAAAATTACTAAATATGTAATTTTAAAGGAAACGGAGACTGGGCTGTACGTTTGTCTCAAAACATTCCGGGGACTTGGGAAAGCTTATTTAGATAAGCATGTGGCGACAAGTGGAAACATTACTTTCTTGCATTTCCGGCGCATAAAACATAAGGTAACATTTTTTTGTGTATTTTTAAACAAAATAAAATAAATGTTCTAATTCTTGTAGAAAGAAAAGCCGGCGACACCTGAAGGCGCTGAGAAGAAGGTCACTCGCTTGGCAATCGGAATTGAAGGTGGATTTAAACCAGAAAATGGAGTTGAATATGAAGTTGAAGAAGTTTATTCTCTTGTTGTATTCCCTGGTCACCATATCATAAAATTACCAAATGATGCTATTCCGCAAAAATTACAAGTAGTAATTGCTGGAGTTATTTCGGCGGAAAGCGCAAGAAGAGCAGCAGAATTGGAGGCCCTTTCGAATACTTGGGATGGGGAAATGCGACAAGTGTCAGTGCATTCTGAAATTCTGGAGCAATTGCATAATGGAAAGAAAGTTTCCCCAAGAGGATGGAGGTGTGAAGCTGAGGGATGCGACAAAGTGGATAATTTGTGGTTGAATTTAACTGACGGATCTATTTTATGTGGGCGGAAAATGTTTGATGGAAGTGGTGGTAATAACCATGCTTTGGACCATTATGCTGTCGTCAGTAAGTGTCGATATTATAATAAATGTTTCTATTAATAATTATTATTAAAAATTTTCTTATTTTGATTTATTAAGAGTATCCGCTTGCTGTTAAACTTGGAACAATTACTTCAGAAGGAAAAGCGGATGTTTTCTCGTACGATGAAGATGACATGGTTTTCGACACCAAGCTTGTTGACCACTTGGCTCATTTTGGAATTAACGTTGCCCAAATGGAAAAGACTGAAAAATCTATGGCAGAAATGGAAATTGAGTTGAATATGAAGCATTTGGGAGAAATTAATGCTCTCACCGAATCTGGAAAAACTTTGAAACCGATGCGTGGACCTGGAGTAACTGGAATTGTTAATTTGGGAAACTCTTGCTACATGAACTCTCTTGTTCAAGCATTATTCAACATACCAGAATTTCAAGAAAGATTTGCGAAAAATGCAGAAAAGTATTTTGAAATATCTGGAGATCCAACTAATGATTTCAATGCTCAAATGTATGTTTTTAATAATATTGGAAACTTAAATAATTTAAGTTAAATTGTTTTGTTTACTACTAGGTCTAAATTATGCATGGGATTATTGTCTGGAAAATATGCTAAAAAGGTGGACGATGATGAAAACTCTGATGCCCAAATTGGAGTTGCACCCTACGCATTCAAAGCCCTTGTGGGTAAAGGACACCCTGAATTTTCTACAAAGAAGCAGCAAGATGCACAAGAATTTTTCCTACACATTATCAATGTTTTGGAGAAGCACAGCAGAAATGAACCAAATCCAGCAAATTGCTTCAAGTTTCAAGTTGAAGACAAACTTCAGTGTAATGACTCAAAGTGCGTTCGATACTCTCAAAGAATGGAATACTGTCTTCCGCTACCAATTCCTCTTGAGGCTGCAACTAACAAGGAAGAATTTAAAGAGTATGAGAAAAAGAAAGCAGAAGCGCTAGAGAACAAGACTACTTTGTAAGTTAATTATTTTTTTTGTTTGTTTCAATGTTGCAAAAATGTAATTATTTTTTTAAAAAAAGAACTGCAGAAGAAACTGTCCGTCTCAAAATTCCATTGGATGCATGTATTGAAGCTTTCATTGCACGAGAGACTTTGGAACCATTCTACAGTAACGCCACCGACGACTTGGATCTTTCTGTACTTAGAGCAAAAGGGCTTCAACCAGATGAACTTGAATTCCCTCCAGACGAGTCCAATAATCCACCAGACGTGGAAATAGATGAATCTGTAGCCGTACAACTTGAGGAAATGGGCTTTCATCCTAACGCTTGTAGGAAAGCTGTAATTTCTTCAGGAAATTGTGGAGCAGAAGTAGCATTGAATTGGATAATGCAACATATG
>JAQIXN010002481.1:0-11451 GCA_034698145.1 Proisotoma minuta
ATTAAATTGTAGGATGTGATTTCTCTCATCTGCAAATTAAAGCTAAGGCAGGTAAGTAAATTACATAAAGATAAGCCCAAATTAATTCTTATCTTCAAAACAGGGTAAAGATGAGCGATACTTGTCTCTTTTGCTTATCCGAGGGAGGGAGGGAATTTGGGCTTGAGGCCCTTGCCAGCTTGGCCCAACTCTGGGGTGACGATGACGACGACGACGACGGCGCCTTGTTCCTGTCTGTCTGGGACTGTCGCCACCGCGTGCGAAATTGTTCGCCGAAATCTCAGAATTAAAGTTAAGGCTCAAGACTGAATTGGATCGCGTTCGACATAAAATTGTGGAGAGCGAAGAGAGCGCTTTGGAGATTTTTGAGAGCAGAAAATTGTTGCGGCTGCGGAAATCTTTTCTTAACTGTCGTCAGGTAAAATTATATTGATTCGTATTATAAATAAGTTCATCGGTGATAAACTAAAATCTCTTAATAGACCACAATAGGTCGCAAAGTGTCAAAGCCATAAACGGAGTGCCATTTCTCAATAAAATTTGATGAGAAACACGAATTTGACACAAAAAAATGACCTAGGACCTTAAATTTGTTTTACAGCTTGGTTTATTAGGAATTAACTAAATGTTCTTTTATCAATTTAGACGAGGACAAAGCAACTCCTTCGGAAATGGTGCAAATCAAGATGGAGACAGAAGACGGCGACAATTACGACGACGGGCCCTGTTCTCCAGCCGCATTTATGTTGGAGCCAGAGCCAGACGACGACATGGAGTTTGAAGACAGCAAAGTTTTCGAGGCCAAGACTGAAATTGAGGAAATTGCCACTGAAACCGAGCCTCGAGTGCCACAAAAGAAGAAACTAAAGGCAAAAATTAGGATTAATACTCCAATGTAATCAATAACAATGAAAAATTGGCACTTTAAAACATACCAAAAGGTGGCTGGCTATATAAAATTTATAATTAGTATATTAGTATGAAAATGAACTAAATTATGATTTTTCCTAATTTAGACAGTTCATTTGCAAGTTCTGTGGCCAGGCCTTCAAATACAAGCTGAATTTGGTTACTCACGAGAAATACATTCATTCCTCGGGTCCACGGAGGAATTATAAACTACATTGTTCCAAGAAATTCGAGTTCCAAAGCCGACTTGATGGCCACATTCGACATGCTCACACAGGTTTGTAAATGTGCATTCCCTCCACAACTCTAAAACCTTAAATTTTGACCTAAAACTGGCCCCCTAGGTCAACTTTAAGCTCAAGCGTCATAAAATAGTGTGTTTTGCTAATTAAAATGTTTATTTTTGCAGCCGAACGACTTTTCGCCTGCCACGTGTCATCTTGCAATCAAAAATTTGCTATAAAGACGTCGCTAACCCAGCATTTAAAATCTCATGGGATATTCCCTTCAAAATTCCACAGGGTCCCGAGGTCAAATAAAGATGATCCTTCACCAAATCCAGCTTCAAAGTCAAAATCCAATGGAAGAGAAGAATCAAACAGTGAAAGCAATGAAATTCAAGAAACGGAACAAGCTTCAAATTATTCTGGAAATGGAAATGCCATCCCCAATTTTAATTTCCCAGCTTCATTTCCCATTCAGATTTATTAATGTGTTAATAGTTGAAAGCCACTATTTATTTTCTTTAAATAACTTATATCTACTTTGAATTAATTGCCTCTGTATTCAAAATTCTAAAATTAATATATGATTTCATATCATATCACATTTTTAAATGGACTATTGATTTACTTAGTTAAAATTTAGTTAATTATTCACGCTCCATGCCAAATTTATTTTCAGGTATTTCATGTCTTTAAGTCAGACAGAGCGTGCATTAGTGAGGGACTCTCAGAGAACTATTTAAGCAGGCTGCTGTAATCCACAAAACAACTCTTTTTTAGAGAAGCGTCCAGCTTTTGCGTCACCCTCGGCTTCTATTCACAAAACATTCATTTTTCGGCATTTTTGCATTTAAAAAAGTTCAAACTCCACTCCAAACTTTACCTCTTCCAAAAAACAGCGAAGCCACGAGCCTAAGTATTTTTTATTTTGTAAAAAATCCATTTCTAAACGAGGACGCTGTCTATTAAAATAGCCGGATGACCCCAATAACAATTGGAATAGGGAAGGAGCAGTTTTGTGCTTTACATTCTCCTTTTATATTGAGCTGCTAAAGTGTCGACAGCAAACAGAATTATGCTAGACAATGTAACGCATTGCATTGTAAAACCATTTATGCCGTTGCCATTGACAATTACGAAAGCCACCTTGTAGTTTATGTTTAATAATTTCCACTCGATTTTTAATTGCATGAGAATCTCATGATGAGATCGATTCAAAATTCAAAACAATGTAAATAATACTATTTATAAAGATTTTGTTGATTTTTATAAAGTATTTATTGGAAGTTCATACAAATATTTAAAGTAGTACAATGCTTAGTTTCCATGAAAAAACATAGCAACGTGAAACAGTTTGACTTTACTTGGACTTCTTTTGTGATCGAAGTTCTTCTTCGATCGCTGCTTTGACCGCAAGAACTTTTTCCTCGTGAGGCAAATGGCTGAACTCGGCAATTTTCTGGAAATTGTAGAAGAATATTTAAAGAATGAATTGAAAGAAGAGTTGTGATTGATTGTTAGCTTAATACCTGTTCCGTAAAAATGTGGATGCGTTGCTTTCGAGAAATTTTGTGGCTTTTCGGACTTTTTAAACTTTCTTCCATAGTGATGACGACATGATCGGCTTTGGGAGTTGGATTATTAATTTCGGGGTCTTCTTGTTTCACAACTTTTGATTTTTCTGCGACCTTAACTTTTGATTTTTCTGCGACCCCTGCTTCTAGCTCGTCCCCCTGACATGACTCTTCTTCTCCGACACATTTGCGTGTTGCTGCTTGCACCAAGAAATCCTCCGAAGTGGGTCGTTCTTTTTGCAGACTCTTTTCACCCTCAACAACGGTCGGTGACACTTTCTCAGCTTTCGAAGACGCGTCTTCATCCCCATCACTTATCCCCAAATGATCTTGATCAATGCAACTTGCCAAGTAAGTAGTCAGTTGTTGCTGAGCGATGCACATCGTAATTCTGCTGATCAATTTTCGACAGCCAAGCTGATTTCGGAGGCGGGTGTAAGGACAGGAAGTGAGGGAGTCTCCGCAAGAGTCGCAGGTCACGTGTCCCTCCGTGCAGATGAAGATGGCTCCGGAGGGCGGAAGCTTCCCACACGATGAGCACAGTAGGAAGTGGATGATTCCGGACTTGGCATCTCCCCAATCAGCCAAAACTCGGACCTTTTGAGCTCTTCACAAATAAAACATGTTTAGGACTTTTGTTTACTTAAAATAGTCAATTAATTATGAATTAAATTTCTAAACTTACCCTTTTTTGGCAACAGGCTGCTTGGCTAACTTTGACAACATTTTCTTAATGATAATTATTAATTCCCTTGGACTAAACTGCAAAATAAAATAGAAAACTGGATGTAATGAAATTGTAAAATGTCAACTTAATTTAAATGTAAAAACCTCAAATAATTTGGCTGACGTTGGTAAATTGTTTAGGTTTTGAAGTTGCACTCTGACTTTGACAAAGTCTGAATTTGAAATGGGCAAGTTTTGGCTTTGAAATGGAAAGAAGCTTAGAAATTATCAAAAGAAGCTTTTCTATGTTATCAGTTTCTAAACCAATCAGAGGCTGCCAAAAAGACGCTTGCTTTGTTGTGAATCTTTGCGCATGCTCAGTTTGTAGTTGTATATTTATATGCTCTGGGAATCATATTCATTATGCTTTTTACAATCATATTTTAAATATCGAGTTAATATAAGGAATGTTGTGCTTATTATTGTATATTCCAAAATGAAATATAAAATCCACTGTCTGCTTTAGTTATTTAAAGAAATGCATTTCAAGCCCGTTAAAAATAGAACAATAGCTTTTTACGGCAGAAACATTTTTTATTTACAAATTGGAATATAAAGTCTAACAAAAAAAACAGAAAACGGTGACGCCGTTTGCAATTTGGGTCCTGCAGCTTTGCATGTGATTCACATGATGTGAGAAAAGTCTAACATGACAAAATTGACATAATTGTATGTTTTATGTTGGGAATTCCAGAACCACTTCTTTTATTCGCATCCAGGAGGTGGGGGTTGGTTAAATGAGGGTGGTACTGGTGGGGGGGCCCAACCACCCCAGTACATTCCTGGTGGCGGTGGTTGAGCTAACAAAAAATATTTAAATGTATTCTTTTAAAGTACATTTCCCTAATATTATAATAAACATACCCATTCCTGGACCAGCCATTAGTGCCATTGGGGTCGAGGACTGGTCAAAGAGTCCTCCGCTTGAAAAGTGTGGTCCTCCCAAAGTCCTCGCAGCGCTCTCACTCCCTTCTCCTATCTCGGCCATAAGTGATAAATATTCTTGGTCTATTTTAGTCTTATCATCATAATTGGTCTTCAGTGGAGCAAAATGAATAAATCCAGGCGGAGCCAATCTAAATTATTGGAATATTATTATTAACATTGTA
Organism: Proisotoma minuta; assembly: GCA_034698145.1. Classification (NCBI taxonomy): domain Eukaryota; kingdom Metazoa; phylum Arthropoda; class Collembola; order Entomobryomorpha; family Isotomidae; genus Proisotoma; species Proisotoma minuta. Next base: position 4,543 of record JAQIXN010002481.1, read on the forward strand.
ATAAATCGTTCAAATTTCTTATGCTTATCATCAATAAATTTCATACTTGCAATCTATTGCTAAATGACCCCCGCCCCCACAGACTGTGCATATCACACTGGTGGTGTAATTTGGTTTGTCAGGGCAATTCCAAGTCCGGTGAGCTGTTGAGCCGCAATTGCTACATTTTGTGCCTTCACATTCCCGTAGCGTCCCGTTCAATATGGCAAGTTCTCGCAATTGATTTTTCCTCAAGTCATTTTGCCCTTCAGGCATTTCTATCCCTTTTCGTATTATCTCTCTGATCTTTTCGCAGGCTTTTTTGACTGATTGTAGATTATTACTAGTTACATATGCATGTAGGGGTTGATCTTCTCCTGGAAGTGGGTGTCCAGAAATTTTCCCTTCTCTAATAGACCCTTTCCCTCTTATGATGATTTTTGCTCCGGTATCCTTCACCAGCGACTTGAGGGTGTTGCCTCGAGGTCCAATTAGAAGTCCAACAAAATTGATTTCCGGATGTTCCTCCTGAGGAATTGGAACTTCTTGTACAATTTTCAAAACAGGAGGTCTAAAACATTACATATATATATATTGACTTTGTTTTCCAACATTATAAATATTAAATGTTTACTTGTAATCTGTTGGTGGTATATAAAGCGGATTCAATTCTTTAAGCCGCAGAATTAGCGTATGCCTGTCGTCTTCCAGCTTCTTCCTCATCCGATTTTCCCTTGTATTCAAACGCTTCCCATCCGTAGAGTAAATAGGCTCCGGAGAAGGTGATCTGCAAAAGAAAGAAACCCACGCAATTGTAAAATACAACCTTAACTTTTAGGTCACATCAATAATAGCAAGATATTATATAATTCCGCACCTGTCTCCAGGATTCAGGGGAATACCCAAGTAGCCTGTCCGCAGTTTCCGTGATATATCTTCAATTTGTAGCTGAACTGTTAGAAAAAGGAGGGGTAAACCCCTCATTATTAATATCTTTTCATCAAATAAATAAAAATAAAGCTGGAGCTCAGAGTTCTTACTCATATAAGCATCTTCCTTGTCCGATGGGTTTGAGGGGGGAATGGTCGGCAGTCCAGGGAACACCGGCTTTTCGTCCATCCATCGAGACTTCCGCTTTCTTTTCCGCTCCCCGTCCTTAGGCTCTGTAAAATATATAAACTACTAATTATTTTGCCATTCTTTCAAATAAATTAGTGCTGACCCTGACCATTTCCATCATCCCTTGATTTGTTAATGTCCAGTTTGGGGGAAGAATTAATATTTGCGACTGCAGTCGACGAATTTGAAGAGTGGTTTGCACATTCGGTGTCATCCGACGAGTGCCCTGTCCTCCGACAAGACGAGTGCCGGGAAGAGGAGTGCCGGGAAGATGAGTGCCGGGAAGATGAGGACTTGGAGGAAGATGAGGACTTGTGGGGGGGAGATGACTTGGAGGAAGATGAGGACTTGGGGAGGGAAGAGGACTTGGAGGAAGATGAGGACTTGGGGAGGGAAGAGGACTTGGAGGAAGATGACTTGGAGGAAGATGAGTACTTGAGGGGGAGAGGAGATGACTTGGAGGAAGATGAGGATTTGTGGGGGGGAGAGGACTTGGAGGAAGATGAGGACCTGAGGGAGGAAGAGGAGGACTTGAGGAGGGAAGAGGAGGACTTGGAGGAAGAGTCCCTCCGTCCCAAAGGAGTCTTGTTCGCATTGTTCTCGCGGTCACGCCTACGATGAGACATCTCCACGCAATATAAAATATTGCCTCACCTAAGAAAAATACCCTCGGCTAATTTATTTAACTAAATAACTGTGCCTCTTACTCTTAATTATTTTAATTACCTTTTCAAAAAATATGTTTTTGTAGAAAGAAATTCGACGTCTTCGTTAATTTGAACTTTTGGAATTCCGCTGAAAATATTCTCAAAATGGATCAGCTGGACACATTTTGACAGCAAACTTTGGAAATTTTCAAATTGATCCAAATTCCAAAATGTCGGAGACAAATTTGACGGCTGCACTCGCACAAATTAACAAACTGCAGACGGAGCTTATCGAAACGGAACAACTCGTCAAAGACGCGTTGCAAGGTAACAATTTAAACAATTTCCAAAATTCCAACTTAAAATGCTTTAAAATTGGAATTTTATTCCAGATTACATTCCAGAAAATTTGGAAGGTGTGCTAAACTCTTTAATTGGAGGTTCCATCCCAAATTTGCTGCTGGAAATTGGCCACATTCTCAAAAAAGCTGATTTCCAAAATTTTTCTGAGGGGGAGGGCGAGGAGCAAATCCAAAATGGCATTTATCCATCAATATCAATGGATATCAAAGATGAAATAATGACGACGCTTAATTGTGACGATGATGATGAGGAGGAAATGTTATTCCGGGATTTCCAGATAATTCCCGATGGTTACCAAGGTAATTTCACATTGTTTAGGCTTGGCTTAATTTATTAAGGGATGGAGTAACTTCTTGATAACAACTTTTAAAATTGCCTCACGATTATATTCCAATGCTTTGGCTTATCTTTAGAGGTCAGGGTAAAGGGCCAACTTGAATATTGTCCAATTTCACATAATTTTTGAAGGGAAAGTCATTAAATATCATTTAAAAACAAATTTAATGTTGCGTTTGCAACGATACTTTGAATCATTGCTAAATCATCCATAATTTTTCAGGTTTTAAAGAAGAAAACAATTCCGAAGAAGATGTCGAAGCGAGGGGTAACTCATTTATCATCGAGGGCGCAAACTACGAGGAGCGAAGCAAGTCACAGGCCGCATTTGTCACCCTCTGCCTCCAAGTCCCAGGGAGCAGAGACATGATCAACAAGCACAAGGGCCCTGACAAGTGTTACCTATGTCCCCATTGTGCCAATGTCAATACCCCAGGAGCCAAAGCAACAAAAGTATTCAATTCTCCCAAAGCAACCCGTTTCATGCGACACCTTCTTCAATTCCATGAAGACAGTCCACTAATTCCACTGCCATTCGTGAAAAGAGGGAAAGAGACAGCAGCAACATCGAAAAATGAGGAAGATACGGCCAATCAAAGCTGGTCAATGATGATGGCCAACGAAAGATGGCCAATTAAAGGTGGTCAATCAAAAGCTGCGGCTGTCCCAACGGAAATTCCGAACTTGACTCAAAATTCGGATGGCCACTATTTACTAACTGCCGATACTTCGGAGGAAAAGGAGAAGAAAATAAGTTTATTCGTTAGCCTCTGTCTCAAGATCCAAGGAGTGTCCGAGGGGCTTTTGCAACATAAGAATCCTGGAACTGGAACTTTTAGCTGTCCCCATTGTCCGCGGCCCCCGTCGCTGACACGACCCTGGAAATTTATGCGACATCTTGTCAGGTGTCACGAGGAGTCGGAGCTCATCCCCCTTCCCTTCATAAGATCTAAGGAGGGGGTGGGGATCACAGGAGGGGGGCAATGGACAATTCCACCAATTCCACGATTCACGTTGCTTCCGGAAGTTGACCCGCTTGCGACTGCGGCAGCTCGACAACAGGTTCGAACCCTATATCGCCTTTTGTGTTTTTTTTTGTTAATTAGTCATCCAAAAAGTGATTCAAGTGCTTGTTCGCTATTAAAATGACTTGCTTTCACTGGCAAAGCGTCAAACATAATATTTACTTTTTTTCAGCCACCACCGAGTGAAGACACCCCGTTTGTAATCTCAGATGAGAAATCCCTCTACGAGTTTCTCAGCCACTGCAACAAATTCCCTGGGGTCCAAGATCATTTGAAAAGAATGGTTAGCACAGAGCCAGCCCCTGGTCAGCCTCGGACTTACGTCTGCCCCCATTGTGCCCCCGGGAAACCTTCTAACTTCCAAAAAACCCGGGATTTTATGCGACATGTTGTCCGGCGTCATCCAACCTCTGAATTCATACCACTGCCCTTTGTTCGGGAGAAATACAAGAATACAAGGAAACGGAAACGGGGAATGAAATCAGAGGCGTCGGTGTCAAGTGTCGAAAGACAGGACATGGAAGAGGAAGACATTAGCCCCGAAGGCGAAGAAATCAAGCTAGAAGACGAAGAGCAAGAAATCACGTTCGAAGAGGAAAATCTGGAAAATGAGGCATTAAACCCTGAAATCTCGATAAATATGGGAAGTGAAAGTGAATTCATTCTAGGGCTAAATTAAATTATTTGTCCAACCAACAATAAAACTCAATGATGCAATATTTTGGCTTATTTTTGGATAATTTCTTGATTTTCTTGAGAAAATACACACTTCAAACAATGTCAAAAAATGTTCATGGCAATTAAAAATGACCCTTTGTCGGGCTTTATGAAGTTTCACAATAAGTTTTAGGGAAATCATGCTCACGATAGTCACAATCAGCTATATACTTTTGCACATTTTCAGAGAGAATTCGATAAAAACACCGATTAAAATTGATTAATTCATCATTTAAGCCCCCAAAATGTCGGGGAAGATTTTAATTTGTTTGTGGCATTGAAGCAAATTAAACATCTTTTCCAGGAACTTGTAACAACGGGAAAATTGGTCAAGGACGCGTTGCTAGGTAACAAAAACTGGAGGGTATAAAAGGACTAAAAGGAATGCCCACTGCTCTCTCTCTCATTCAACTCCTCCACTCTGCCCAGTTCACATCGCTCTCCTCAACATTCAGTGCTTATCAAGTTGATAATTAGTGTGGGTTAATTATAAATTCCGTAGGATGATGGCCGGGGAACTGGAGCGCTATAGGGCCAAAGTCAATTTTCAGCACACATTCGTCAGCATCCAGCAAAAATTTGACGACAATCCATTAATTTACTCTCAGGCATTCTTGGCTCGAAGTATTCCATTCAATCTTGGACTCTTCAAGGACTCCAAAGGCATCAGCTGCGGTCTGGTTTGTAAGTAGCATTAAATTTAGACTTTTTTCAATTAAATATCTGTTTCTAAATTGTTTTTCTGCTTCATCAGGCAATCGAATGGAGAAAGGATGTTCTGTGAATGTTGAATACCAGCTCTCCATAATCAGTCCTTTAAAAACAGTCCAGTCCGCAGGTAAAGCCACTTTGCAATTGAATTTTGGAAAACCTTAGCTAATTTTATTGAATTCTAGAATTTTGTTGCACTTTCAACCGAGAGAAAAAGTTCCATGGAACGGTTTTTTCGGAAATATTTCCTGACGAAGCAATTACTTTGGGCAACGCCTTGACGCTGGGGGTGTCACTTTGTGTGGAGGAGCCAGAGGGAACTGAATTCAAGCCTCCAAAAGAGAAGCTGCTACAAGCTCTACAAATGGCGACAAATCAAGTCCAAAACGATGCGTTTGCCTCTCTTTTGGATTCTGGGGACTTTTCGGACGTCACATTCATCGTAAACGAGGATTCTTCAAAGATCAAAGCCCACAAAAACATTTTGGCAGCGCGATCTAAAGTTTTTGCCCGAATGTTGGCCACAGACATGAAAGAAGCCAAGAAAAACGAAATTAAGATTGAGGACATGGGAGCCCCTGCCCTTAAAATAATGCTCCATCACATTTACACCGGACAGTTGAGGTCTCCAAAGGGGATTAAGATTGATTTGAAGGTTTGCCAGGAATTGGTCAATGCGGGGGAAAAGCACGACCTCCAAAATCTTAAAGAGTATGCAGCAATGGCGATGACGGAATTTGTGTCGGTGGAAAACGCGTGGGAACTCCTCTCATTCGCCAAACGTCTCAAGGCTGATGCTGCGACCAAGGCACTTACTTCTTACTGTGGGAAAAATGTGTATAAAATAATGCAAAAGTTGTAATTTGTTTTGTATTGGATTTTTGAAATTTTGTAATTTGTTTGGGATAATTCGAGTGAATAAAGTTTCTGCAATTAAATCCGTCCCAAAACTCGGCTGGCTACTCAACGGGAGGGTATAAAAGGAAGGCCGACTGCTTACTTTCCCTCATTCAATTCCCGCACTCTGAACTGAGCGGTCCTCGTCTCCTCTCTCCTCCCACAGCCAGTGCTTATCAAGTTGATAATTAGTGTGGGTTGGTTAAAAATTGGGTTGGAAGATGGCTGGGGAAATTGAGCGCTATCGGGCCAAAGTGGATTTCCAACATAAATTTGAAAACGTCCAGCAACTTCGAGAAGTTTGTTCTCCGACATTCTGTGTTCGGAATATTCCATTTTATCTCTACCTCTACAGAGAGGCCAATGCCTTGGGCTTTGGTCTAATTTGTAAGGAATTTAGACTCTTTTTAAATAAAATATTTAGTTCCTAAATTGTTTTTCTGCTTTAATAGGCGCCACACTAGAGAAAGGATGTTGTGCGAATGTCAAATTCCGGCTCTCCCTAATCACTCCTTCAAAAACAGTTCAGTCAGAAGGTAATTAAAGTTACATTGTAATTTGTAATTGAATTTTAGGAAAATCTAAACTAATCATGTTGTATTCTAGAATTTTCTGGGATTTTAAAATGTTGGAACATAAAGCCACTTCTCTCTGAATTGTTTCCTGGTGAAGAAATTCTTGTGGATAACACCATAACAATTGGGGTGGAACTTTGGGTGGACGAGCCAGAAGGGATTAATTTCAAGCCTCCCAAGGAGAAGCTGCGACAAGATCTGCAAATCGTGGGAAATCAAGACCAAAAATACGCATTCGTCTCTCTTTTGGATTCTGGCAAGTATTCGGATGTAACTTTCGTCGTAAGCGCGGATTCTTCAAGGGTCAAAGCCCACAAAAATATTCTGGCAGCTCGATCTGACGTTTTTGATCGGATGTTTGCCACGGACATGTCAGAAGCCAAGGACAACGAAATCAAGATTGACGACATGGGACTATGCGGTAGAACCCCAATTTTGGGGCCAAAATTATTTGAATGAATTTTTAGATAGATTTGAAGTATTGTGAATGTGTTCTTGTCAAAAAATAGCCAAAATAATTTTTGAAAGTGGGTGTAACCA
>JAQIXN010002482.1:0-11450 GCA_034698145.1 Proisotoma minuta
TACACTAACCGAGGGTAAGGCACCCTTAATTTTAATTTGGCTACATTTGTAGCCATTGGGCTCACAATGGACAAATTGTAATTTTAACATAGGAACAAACACGTTTTTTCCCATTCAGTAATTTTTAGCGGGGGGGCAGTTGGCCCGAATTGATTGTCCTTTCAATCAAGTGTTCTTGGATGGTTGTTGGAGGAATACAAAAAGTTTCGACAAATTTCGCCCTCCCGGAAGCAAGATATCCAAATTCTAAAACGCTTGGCTACAATTGTAGCCACTTGGGTACCGGAAGGGTTAATACTGGAGATTTTGTTGCAGACGGAAATGATAGGATAAATGATATTTGATTAACGTTAATTCATCATCACAATTTAAAAATTTTGAAATTATTGCAATTCTTAAATTGCATCAAAATTATGAATGTTATTCGTATTATTGATTTATATTATTGTAATGACTTCCACATAGGAAAAGTACAAATTCAAATTTTACATGAATTTGAATGAAATCTCTGATTCTTTGATGAATAAAAAGAGATATACAAATTGCTTGACATTTTTCGAAGTATAGGCTTCGGATAAATTTTACAGCAGCTGATAAATCAAAATTTCAGGGCACTGTTATCTTGTAAAAAAACTAAATAAATTCGAACAATGGATATATTAACAACATTTAAGCCCCCTCATTACAAACCTCATTAAATGTCAACATCAAAGTGATCGAATCCGATTCGTATTTATCTGACAAAAGAATAAATTCCAAAATTTAATCTCTAATTATCCTATAAAAAGCAATTAAAGACATCATGTACAATTTCTCTAGATGATTTTTTTCTATTTCATAACGAATTGTTTAAATATTTGTTTATTATATAAAAATACAGTCTTTATATAAATGCTTATGTGTTGATTTAAATATACGTATCAACCATTATGAATGAATTAGTAAATAAGAGGACAAAAAGAGGGATGGAAAAGATAAACTCATTTTACTTATGACAATTTAACAACAAACTGTAAAGTAGAAAAATATTACTTTCAACTTACACACGTGGCAAATTTTTCGCAATTTAACTGTCCGAGCAGTTCAATTTTAATGTAATGTAAACCGCTGTAGAAATTATTTTGTGCACATATTGAAAATATAAATATCTTGAAAGTCCGTGAAACATTGAACAATTTTATACATTAAATTTTTAAATCAACCCTAAAATCAACCAATTAACAGAAATATCCAATTGATCTAGGTGAAATGCCTTAATATTTACATTTTAACTTTTAAGATATTGACAGATATTTACAAGAGATTGCAAATTAAAAAAAAAATATCTAAATTTTTAAATAAATAGTTATGTGAAATGGAGTAAAAATGAACTTAAAAATCATAATCTGTTCAAAGTACAATATTTTACAGATAGAAGGAAGAAATATTCTTGCAATTTTGCAATTTTGCCATTTTTCCTCGAGAATTTTGTATCGAATTGGGGCTTTGGTTTTTAGTTCATACAAAATATTTATGCATATAAAATTTTTATAAAAGTTTTGGATTTTTTAAGTCTTTAATAGTCGTGATATAAAATACATTTACGGTCAAGAAAGTTAAGTTTAAAATGCTTAGCATTTCCTTTAAATGGCGAGCTACTTCCAACGTTTACAACGTTTTATTTTTGTTTAGATTATTCAGAAAGAGGAGACCCCACAAAATTGAGGCATAAACAGAAGAATTGTTCTAGACACATAAATTTATTGAGACATGAGTTCTGGAAGAATGGATTTGGTTGCGAGCTTCGGTTTTTTGATCTTTTATATAGCAGATAACTCTCCCATCTTAAATTCAGAGCAGAGCCAAATAATATTTGTATGTTGACCAAAAATGTTGGCCTACAGCTTTTGTATACGATTTGTGCTACACTTAATTTATACATTAAGATCATTCCAATTCATTCCCAATTTAAATATGCATTTGCAGTTGTACCTATTTAGATATTTAATATTCTCGCGACAGAATTTATCTTGTTAAATTCTAAAAGACACTTGCTTAAAGTTATCTGCCGAGAAACAAAATAGGAATGTTAGATGATGCCCAATTTATATTTCATTTTGACCTCAATAACAAGTTGCCAAGCTTTTTTCACTGCAAATATTAAAGTTTAGAAAAATTGTTTGAATGTTTCTCTTAATTATGGTATTTTTAAACTGCTCCGAGGTTAGAAAAGCTAAACATTTGAAATATTTTAAATTACTTATATTTAAAATTATTATGTGAGCTTATGATACATCCATCAGAAAAAATTGATAGGTTATTAGTTATTACAATTTACAATGATTTGTAAGGTTTACACAGGCATTATAAACAGATACAGAATAAAGAAAATTTTGAATTGTTTTTTTTGAAAACATAAAATTAATTTTTGCCAATTATTGTGAATTTATAGACAATAAACGAATGTTTAAATCTATTTTGTAAAATAATAAACAAAGGCTTTGCCAGCGTTGCTATGCAAAACATTTAAAAATGTTACAGAAAAACAGGGACAGACGGTAATAAATTTTAACTTAAAATTGTGCCAATTATAACCTCAAAATTCATGTGATTTTGAATATAATGAGCAGTTTTGAATGCATACTTAATAAAGTAATTAAATTTTGAAATAATTTTTGGTGTAACTGTCAACCGTAATTATTAAAAATAATTTTAAGAAAATATTTTGAAATTTTCTACATTAGATCCCAAATTGGAGGAAAAATTATTATTTTTTGTCTTAGAATTGAAATCTTGAATAAAATAAAATGCTGGAAGGTCAAAAGTTTCTCAAATTTAAATTTATCTATAAAAATATGAAAATATCACTTTTCATTAAAATCCAATTTCAAGTATTAGCCAAAAGTATTGGACAATATTTTATCTAAATATTAGTTATTTTTTCTAAATATAAAATGAGGTGAATAATGATAAATTACAAGCAGGAAGTTAATTATAGGATTTAATTTATGAAAAACTTGCGATTAATTTCATCAGTGTTGTAGTTTCCAACTTTATTCTTTGCCTGCATTAATTTGTTGCGTCCGTGGTAACTGATATGTTTCAATATTTTTATCTCAATAAATGTTCAATTTTGAGGGGGAAATATTTTGTGGTTCCAAAATTTGTGTGGGAAGAAGTCTTTTAATTTTCCCAAACTTGAATCTATACAAAATAATTTCATTTTCCAAGTTTTAAAATACTAGAAACAGATTTTTCAAATTAATGAGGGCTTACCTTTTTTAGATAGTTTAAATAGTTCCTTTATAAATTTAGACTTTCCTCTTAATTATTTGGTTAGGGGCGCAAATTATTAATCTGTGGATTCCAAATTTATTTTATATTTATAAATTTTGAAACTATATTTTAAGACAATTTACTTGTTACCAAAATTAATGATTTTTGAGCAAAAATTGTACAATTTAAGATTATCCAAACAAGTAATTTTAACTGGATTTTAAGTTAGAACAAAACAACAAAGCCTATCAACTTTAATTTTATATTTTGAGTTTAAGTCTCTGCATTTTCACATTGAAATGCACAATTTTATTCCGCTCTCATTTTTAGAGTGAGATAGAAATTGGAGCAGACACAGAAAGAGACTGAGGGACACAACTAAATAAAATTTGTTAGAGCATTGTATTGGTTGTAGAATGGAAAAATAAATTTGTCGTTGGCCTTCCGTTAAATGTTAATCTGTGTAAAGAGCAGATAATTCTCCCCTCTTGAGTCCAGAGCAGAGGAAAATAATATTTGGGTCTTTGCTTCTAATCTTTATATTAAAGGGGTGCTTTGCTATATCACTTAAGTCCATTCTCTATCAATTTATTTGCTAAGGATGTTGATTCCATTCATCTTCAGTTAATTATTATCATTTTTAATTATCTTAAATGGATTTTGTTAAGGTTTAATTTATTTATCTAATCTTACGTCTCATTAAGAAAATAAATATTGATGAATTTTACATACTAACACATATTGGCTACAAACTTTATAGTTGTTGAACTTGTTTTCATTAATTGAGACAAGTTATTATGAAAATTTACTTGAATAGAGAATTTTCTTGAAATTTTTTAGTTTTATCTGACGATGAGTTCCATATCATGTATGTGTCCACTTTTGCAAAATGTTTTTTTTTACTTAAGGGTAAGGGTAAAGGTAAAAGACGTAATAAATATCCAATTGATTAGAGGTTGATAAATGCAGAGTCACACATTTCAAAGATTTGACGCAAACAGTAAAATCCCACTTAACCCAAATTTCAAGTGGAAAGTGCAGGGTGCGAATAATTTCAATTTCCCTATAACTTTCCCCAATAACTTTCTCCCTCCTGTAAATTTTTAGTTTTACACCCAATTTTGCGTGGGTTTGCTTCCTCGCCCCGATCGTCATCCATTTTTACATCAGTTGATCATTGGGAGGGGATGTGATCAAATCTTGGTCGGAAAACAATTAAAAATGGAACACACATTTAGATGCTGTCTTATTGCGGGGTTGTTTTATATGTTTGGTGGAGTTTTCATAACCACACTACCATATTGGGTGGATTTGGAGCCAAAAGATGAGCCAGAGATTGTAAAACCCGAGATAATCTTGCCTGGTAAGTATTTTTTTGATTAATATCAAAATAGCTATGGCTAATAAATATTTTGCAGGTAAATTGGATTTTTTTTGTAATTTCTGATTTTATAATATGCGAATATCTTTGATTTTTTTCAAATTGCAGATTTCAAAGATGGAAGTCCGCTTTGCAGGATGTATTCACTCCAAGAGCTCTGCTCATCTATGAAGTAATTAAGGATTTTTTAATGAAAACGTTGATAGTTACCTTATCTGTCCGTTTTAAGGGCTGCGGTGGCTTGTGATGTGACTCCATACTGCATTCACTGTGACTGGTCAACAGCTTTTAATCCCAATGATGCAGGATACGGGAAATGTGGAATGTGTCAAGATTCTCTTGAAAACATGGATGCAACTTCTACTTCTGGGGTATGGAAATTTTATTATTTTTAAGCATTTAACCCCCCAGAACATTTTGAGGAGGAAATAAACCCACGATACGATATTTTTGTGAGGAAAAAACTGCAGGGGGCATGTCCCTATGATGGATTTTTTTTTATATATATTATTTAATTTTTAATATTTAATATGGGGGATTTTTTTTTAAATATTGGGTCTCATTTGAAAGATAAATAAAACGTAGTAAACGTTCGAACTAGCTCACCATTTAAATGCAAAGGGTCGACTATTTTGACTGTTTTGGACTTGATATATTTATTAGGCTTGATTTATTTGCAAACATTTATTGACAGTTTATACATAGCGTTTTTTAAGATATCATAACATCTTTTCACGTTACGTTGCGTTCCCAAACATAACCAAAATGGCAAAATGTAAAGGAACAAAATGGTCCGGGGCAAAATGGTCCGGGGCAAAATGGTCCGTGACAGACAGACGGACCGGCATACAAGACCTGAGCAATAGCTCTCTTGGTATGGCGAGCTAATAAGTAACATTTTGAGATTAAAAGTGGTCAAAGGTCATAAAATGTCGAATTAGCATACAAAGTGCAATTTAGCCGTATATCGCTGCCTTGGTACATCTAGTTACAAAAATTTGATTAACTTTAATCCTTAGGTCTACCAACGGATGCTAAAGTCCATTTGCAATCTCCACATGAAATACGAGGACAATGAAGTCTGTATTAAAACATTGGAATACTTTCTCTCCAACCAACAGGAATATTGTAAGTTTAATAAATGATTTATTTTATGAATTGCGTAGCTTGAAATCGATTTTTTCCATTTGATTTTATTATCTTGATTAAGATCTGCAATTAATTTTCAAAATTCCAAATGCTTAATGTTAAAACAAATGTCCGAGAGTGAAACTTGGATCCCTTTTTTTTTTTAGTATTTACAAAAAATCTCAACTGTTTTAAAACGTCTAATTAACATTTTTTTGGTCAATCGACAGGGTCATTGAACCCATCAGCCATGTCGACATTCGACACTTGCGCCATGATTGGAATGTGCTATGCCCCATTCGCAGTCTACCTTCCTGTGGCCACTGAAATTGAATCGGAAGCTACAGAATGCTGGGGAGCAGAAACATATTTTGATCTCAAAAATACTCCAGGGGCAAAGGTCATTATAACTGGCCCCCAAAATGGCTCAGCTCTCAAAAGGAAGGGATACCGGAAATTTGGCCCAATTTTCAAAGAAGGCTCTGGAAACGGGAGATATTCCAAATATGTCTGCAAATTTGAAGACAAAGATAAATTTTTGGTGACAATTATAATCCCGATGGAAATCTTTGGCCCGATGTGTCTAGCCGGGGGATTCATTTTGCTGGCATTTGCGGGAATGATTCGAATATTTATGGAGTTCTCAGGATACGGCGAACCAGTTGTTCAGAATGCTAATGGCAATGTATTGCATTAGTTTATGGATTGACTTGCTGCCATGATATAAAATCTGCTTGTGCCAAATATGTAGGAAATAATTGTTTTTTTTAGTACGAAGCCTATTAATTAAAGAAATGTACAATTGCTACATTTTTTTCGTTTCTTGTTTCAATGCTTCAATTGTTTTTTTTTGTTAAAACGAATTGACAAACCCACTCAAGTTTTCAGGCTAAAATATTTTTTTTTTGCTAAACAAAGCTAAAATTATATAATTTGTGGTCTGCCTTTCAAATGCAAAAGTAGATAATTATAAAATTGATGAAATTTTGAAATAGTTTTGGCATTTTTTATTTGATTTTTATGTTATGCTAAAAATATTCAGGCTTTGGGCAACTTGTACATTATTAAAATGGATAACAAAAACTGTTTCCGGCAAAATATTTCATGCAGTTTGAAATCTAAAATTAATCAATGTCATATACTGTTTACAGTTTAAAATGTTGAGAAGTTGACAATAATAAATAAGCATTGCAAAACGAAAATTGGCATTTTATTGTTTAAAAAAATGATTTTTAAACTAACAAATGAACTATTTTCCCAATGTGCAAGCCCTTAAAAAACAGAAAAGCCTAAACTAAGCAGAATTCCAATGGAGACGGTTCAGAATGATCCTTTAGGTCCAGGTCTATATTTATAAAAATTAAAAATATTCAAATAAAGTCCGAAACACTACAAAAATGTTGTATGGCTATCGTTAATCGTTTTTTCCATACCTGTCTCTATGTAAAGCATGTTTTAAGATGATATTTCCTACAGATCAGATCTTGGAAAAACTAAATTGGGTTAAAGTAATTCCTGTCTTTATGTGTTTAAAAAGTTTTATGATTATAAAAAACATGTTTTTGGCTGATAACTTTTAAAAATCGGTTTGTTATTAAAGTTGGCTTAATTTTGGTGGTTGAGACTATCAACTTGAGTGATACAAATCCCTGTCTTGGCCGCTTGGGCAAAATTGAGGTATCGTATCGAGCTAACCTTTTGTGCTGATGCAGGCTAGGACGCGATCCGGGTAAGAGGGAATCTGAGATTACCCCAGAGGAAAGTAAGACGGAAAATGTGAGATCAGTACTGGCCAAATGTCAAGTCCATAAAATAACCTCTAATATAAAGGATTTGTGAATTTATTTTTATAAACTTGTCCAAAGTTTTGAGCCCAATTGAATTTTTCATATGCATTTTTCATGTTGACAACAAACGGACATTGCTTCGATATAATGATGCCTTGCTATGTAAAAATTTGTAATATCAAATTAAGTGACCCCGTTAGATAAAGGTAAATAAGATCATACTAACTTTCCCCTTGTCTATGTCCCATATCTCAGTTTATTGGTTTATTGTCTCCGGAACTTTCTCCGTCCCACTTCTTATTTGGTCCTCGGCTGTCTAAATTTTGCCAACTACTTGTGGAAATAATAAAAAGTTTAATCATGGAAATGGAAGATCATAAAGAAGTTTCAATTAAAACCTGTTTATGTGTTTTGGGTGTGTATTTAACGATCATGGGATTTATTCTCCAGCTCTTTTTTTTGCAAGAAAAAAATATATTGCACAATGATTATGAAAAATTTATTTTAAAAAGGGCACCTTTGGAGCAATTTTTGGGATTCCGAGATGGATCATCGTCTTGACAATATACTTTAAAAGAGCTACTCCGAATCCCGTTGTTGACCTAACGCACTGCATTTGAAGGTCAAGCTCCAACCTGAAATATTCCGAATTCGGACAAAATAAAATTTATTCTAAATGTACTGAGATAAGGGAAGTAACTAACCCCTGCCAAAACAAAATATAAACGCAACAAACTAAAATATGTCGTTCAAATTTTATTCCAAGAACTTAACCATGTCCATATTTTAGAGTAGCATGTCTACTTGACGACAATCTCTGATTTGTCCATTTCTAATGATGAACTATGACCAAGATGTTTCTCTAAGTAGTCATTTCATGTCCTTTTCCATGTCCCACTTGACCAAATAACGACTTTGACTTTTAATACTCTCTTAGACTATTTTCTACTTTTTACTTAAATTCTTTGAGATGATGAACGATTGGTTGGGCTTTATTTCATTCCAACTTTGTGGCAAATGTGTATAGCTTCAATCTAAATTTTTAAACCCTGCTAAATATAGTGATTTTTAATAATTTAAATAATATTAAAAAGAATATAGTGATTAAAAATTTACTAGTTTTTTAATTTTATAATATAATTTAATTTATATAATATAATTTTACAATACATTTAACTTTTATTTAGAAAAGAAAACGTTTTATTGCTTAAAAATAGTTATTTATTTATATAAAATAAGATTATAAATAGATTTGTGTATAGAAACTGAATATTGTGTCTCATATTTAAAATTCTTTTGAAATAAATTTCATTGTAAATGGTTTTATTGGCCTTCATTATAATTATAAAACATGGGGCCAAACAATTATGATTATTTAGTATTAAACCATCTTAAGAAATATGTATCAAAATTTTGAAATAGCAAACAATTTCGACAAGATCCAAGGTCATTTCTTAAGTACGGGTTGGTCTCTCTTTCAAATTATATTGAGAAAATACACAAGTCTTGTTTTAACAAAAAACAAAAACAAAGAAACAAAAATTATTAATAAAAATTGACAATTTCATCTGTTTACTGCGATTCAAACTTCAAACAATCTTCTTACCTAGGTATAAACAATTCACTACCTAAGGGGCTTATTGTCTCAATAACCGACATGTATTTGACCAACTTTCACTTCACTTATCTAAAGTTAAAATTTCCACATGAAACGAGAAAACCGTGTTTGCCCAACTTTCTCAACTTTGAAAAGCATTTACAATGCAAAATGTTGCAATTGGATATATTTATAGATTGAACGACAAAATTAATGGTGGTGATTGAAAAAAAAATGATATGAAACACAGATTGATGTTAGCTTACTTTATTTATGACCTTTAAATATTTAAATCTTTTACGCCTAATTTTAACTCCATACTTTACCGTTACTGCTACTTCCACTTTTGCTGTTTATTTCCCCTTTGGGTAATTTTAACTCCAAGGGGAAAGTGAAAGCGTTTCACATGGGAATCCCGTTCACTTTTACTTTCAGTTTTCGGGCATTTTAACTACACTTTCCCTTTTACTTTTCCGCTACTTTTGAAAGTTGAATCAAAACCAACTTTCGAAGAGGAAAGTCAAAGTATTCCTCCAACTTTTGAATTAACTGGGCAAAAATAAAATTAGATTTTGCCAAAATGGCCAACGATAAGCATCTGTTGGACGAAAAATTGATCGATTTGGTTCAGGATAGACCTTTTCTATACGATATGAGCCATTGTGAGTATCGAGCAACTAAAAATAAGGAAATTGCATGGATTAAAATTTCTGAACTCATGGATAATCCAGAATTTAATGGTAATTAACTCAAAAGCAATGGCTCATGCCAATTTATACTCATTGTACTAATTAATTGCAGCTCAAGCATGTTCTAAAAGGTGGACTGATTTGAGAGGCCAGTTTAGGACGTACTTAAAAAAATGCGATAAGCCAACAGGAAGTGCCGCTGGTCAACCTCCGTATTTTCGATTTGCCGAGAGAATGGCGTTTTGTAGAGACAAATTTATTAGTCGTCCCAATCGCAGGTATTTTTTGTCCAAAAATTATTTATAAAACAATTAACTTTAACTTATGCTTTGGTTTGAAGGGTCTCGAACGTGGATGCGGACGAGGATAATAATAGTTCATCAGAAGTCCCAATTGTTGATGAGCTTCCGCCTGGGTCCTTCATAGGAGAGATCTCTGAATACGATGATGATGAAAAAGTGTTGCCGTCTATTCGTGTTCATAAGAAATTTTCGTCGAGGAAGGTGAAAAAATTGGTTATTACATGTAATTGATTATTGTCAAAAATTTAATGATTATTTAACCTTCTTTAATTCTAGAAATCTCGCCCTATGGACGAATTCGAAAGCAAACTGTTGGCTCGCTACGACAAAGAAGAGAGCGACAAAAATCACAAAGAGGATGAATATGATAGTTTTTGTTCATCATTAGCTCTAAAGTTGAGAAAGC
The DNA here is from genome assembly GCA_034698145.1 of Proisotoma minuta. Taxonomy (NCBI): domain Eukaryota; kingdom Metazoa; phylum Arthropoda; class Collembola; order Entomobryomorpha; family Isotomidae; genus Proisotoma; species Proisotoma minuta. The sequence goes on from JAQIXN010002482.1 coordinate 10,546, forward strand.
TTGCGGAAAATAATCCAAAAGAAGCTTCAAATTTAGAATTTGCTATTTCAAAAATGTTTCATGAGTATGAACAAAAATTTTTATTTTAATAAACAAGATTTATTTTTTACAATAACATCAATCGTATCCTCTGAATGCATAATTATTTTGCCACCCAATTGCTCCTATATCTGAATTAAAGTATTCTTTTAACGATTCGCGGACCTCAAACGCTGACTTTTTATAATTATTACTTCCGTTTGGACTTATTGAAGTAAATTGCGAGTTTGTAGGGATGGATTCCCTCCAAGAACCTGGAACAATTTTCCCATCAACTTCTGCATCAGTTGTAATCGAATTCCAATCGTTTTGTTGTAAAAGATAATTATGTAAAATAACGCTGGATTCAATTATCAAAAGAATCAAGTCATCATCTGCTTCAATACAAGTGTGAAAAATACGCCAGCGGGCAGCAAGAATCCCAAAACTGTTTTCAACAACAAGTCGAGCTCTCGATAAACGGTAATTAAATACTCTACAGCTCTTTTCTACAAACTTTCCTGGGTACGGGCGCATTAAATTTTCTTTTAATTGAAATCCGTCGTCTCCCAAAAATACATGTGGCAAAATCTTTCCATTTTTGATTGGTTTTGGTGGGGGGAGTAAAGTATCCGCTTGCTCAACAAATCTGCGTATGGATGAAGTGTCAAAAACTCCAGAATCAGAGCAGGACCCATCGCTTCCAATGTCCACCATCATAAAACGGTAATTTGCATCAGTAACTGCAAACAAAACTTTTGAATAAAATTTTTGTAGTTGAAGGATAATGATCTTTTGGGGGCTTTTATTCGGATGTGTTTTCCGTCAAAGCTCCCACAACAGTTTGGAAAATTCCACTTGTTCTCAAAATCTGCAGCCGCTGCTAT
>JAQIXN010002483.1:0-11446 GCA_034698145.1 Proisotoma minuta
GTGTATTCGGCCTCTGATTTTTCGATGACGGCGTCATCGGCCATAGCATAGTGTTCATCTTCAGAAAAGCTCTCTTGAGGTTTATTAATGTGTTTAGATACTTTAACATTTTTCTTCTTTTTGATTACTTTGGATGGTTTCTTCTTATTTAAATTTAAACCGGATTCGGATTCCTCATCACTACTGCTTGAATCCAGGTGGTTGTATGATGTGCTTTTTGCCGATGAGTTGGGTTTCTTGCCTTTATTAGATAGTGGGCTAAAATGCAGATGCTTTGCAGAGGACTTTGAAATTTGGGTTTTTGGCTGTTGCAATGTAAGTATAGGGGACAGTTCTGAAATCGGTATTGCTCGACTAGTTTGGCTTTTACAATTCTTCATCCTACCACTGTCAGCCTTAGTAATATCATTCGGTGGGGCTTGAGGTTCCGACGCCTTTCTTGTCTCAAATTTGGCAATCGATTTAGAAATTTCTTCCGATTCAGTAGACCTAAAATAACGATTTAAAAATTGTAAAATTATCTCATTACAAAAAGTACATAATTTATTCTACACACTCATACAATCCCTTAAGATAGACATCCTTGCCAAAATTTTCTCTGAGGTTCATAGCAGACTTATCTTCGTCACAGTTAGCGCCCTGGTCGGCATCAATTGGAGTAATAATTCGGTCTTTCTGGTTAATAATTTTCATAACAAGATCAAAATAAGGTCGGGATGAAAATGAAACAGCATCGGAATTGGCACGTCCTTCCAGCGTAGCTTTGATAACGTCACTTTTCGTTTTCATAAAACCTTTAAGAGCAATTTGCACCTGTTCCGCTCTTCTATACAAGTCATTCACAAGAGCAAAACATGAAGGACAAAATGGATATTTTTCTTTTCTCAAAAAGTCTTCAATTTTACTGTCAACTTCGGCAGTGGAAATGTCGAAATATTCGCAAAATCTTCTTTTCATCCCAGCAATAGAAATTGTAGCTTTTGTGTAGTGACATCCCCTAGATTTAAAGCTCTTGTTGCAGATTACGCAGAGGCTATTGTCCTCAACACTGGAGTAACCCGAAGAACTGATGGACGCTGGAGGAGAAACTATTGTCGATACTAAAATAGATTGTGCCTCTGTCGTGTTCATTGTCGTCGTCATCTTTGAATCCTTGCTGGTTTTAGGTTTTGTCGTCGTCATCTTTGGACCCTTAATGGTTTTCCCTTCTGTCGTCGTGATTTGGCCAGAACCTTTTTCTTTCTTTTTCGTCATAAATGATAAGATTGATGTTTGACCACTGCTCTTTTTCTCTGCATCCTCGCTATTGTTGGCGACTTTCTCTGTTTCTAAATTCCTGGGACAATTTGTCAACAAACTATTGTTAGGCGTAGGAATTCGCTTCACAGGGACTTTTGTAGATCGAACCATTGTAAAATATTGTTTTGAAAACTTTACTATTCACATTTAATATTTGTTTTTACACGTGCTATGAAGTTCATATTATGAACCCGCTTGAAGAAGCCCACCTCGTTGAGAAATGAGAATACTAGGAAAAAGCGAGAAAGTTAAAACGTTTTTATGAATGCGATAATCGTTTACTATTTACTATCATGCTTTTTACAAGATTTAGAATTTGGGCGAATTCGAAAGGTACAATTAGTAACGGGATGGATGATTGTTCTATATAAATTATTCTGGAGGGGCCTCCCCTTTAATGGACACCTTTTTCTCGCCGTCAGCTTTGACGGACACTTTTTTCATTGTCTGCTCATGGACAGCTTGATTTGAGCCTCCACGGCCCAGGGACTCGCGTTTAGGGGCCATCCCCTCGCTCACAGCCGAAACTCGTGGGGGCTCTGAAATAAAGTTAAGCGTCAACTTAAAATCCACAACATGTGAGAAAGTCCATGAAATGCATACCTCCTTGACCTGACTTTCGCTCAGAACCCGGTGCAACGCTGGGGCGGACAGGGTCCACTGCTAACACATAAAATATTCAACTATAATAATATCATTAAAATATTTATAATACCTGAAGGAGGAACATCTCCTGCTGGTCGTTCCGATTGTCTGGGAGCATTTGCGTCTTGAGGAAGAGATGATGGTCGTCCGTCCTGAGGGACAGCGGCTGAAGGTCGTCCGTCCTGAGGGACAGCAGCTGATGGTCGTCCGTCCTGAGGGACAGCAGCTGATGGTCGTCCGTCCTGAGGGACAGCAGCTGATGGTCGTCCGTCCTGTGGAACAGCGGCTGAAGGACGTCCATCAGGGCCGAGAATGGATTTCAATTGTTCTTCATTCAATGGGCCTCCAAAACCGGGAGCAGCATAAGGATGGCTAAAATATCAAATAAAAACTTAGTTAATTACGCAGCAAAGAAATTAATCAAACTAACTCTGGAACAAATCCCTCTGCAAATGTTTCTGGTGCCGGAGGAACTTCAGGTTCATTCGGATTTATTGGACCCTGTTCAGATTCCTTGTCATTCCATGTTTTGTTTCGGACAACTTCCAGAGCATTTTGAACATCTCGGCGTTTCAGTTCTTCGTTGTATCTCCACCGAAGAAGCCAATGTCCCAAGTATTCGATAGGATCTGCTGGTCTTCTGATACAAATCTCAGCCAATGCGGCAACCAAAATTGGTCCTAGATTTCTTTTTAGGTATTCAACTTCTTGATAGGTCCGTTCATTGAGGGCATTTCCTGGACCAGTTGGACCTGGACCGGGGGCGGCTGCAGGTGGGGGATTACTTTCAGCCATTGCAAAGCAAAGAAGCACAAAAGTGTGCCGGATTTTCTTTCGCTTTTTAAAGAAAAATTGTTAGAAAACTATTTCTTTGATAGTTTTAAATTTTGATAACCTGCATTGTCAAGGATTTTATTAGTCTCTTGATTTTTGAGGTACAAACTTTTACTGCTATATGATAAAATGAAATGCGAGGAAAAATGTAGCACGCTTTTGTTTTATTATGGATCTTCAAGATGCTATATTTTTGATCAATTTTGATACAAAGCCAATGAATGTATTTAAGGTAAAATGGTTTCTTCATCTTCATCACCTTTTGGAGGTGCCCAAATCTCAATGTTCCATGACTTTAGAGCCGTAATTCTGCTTTCATACAGCTCGTCCGATTGTTCAGGTAATGCATTGACTAGTGATGTTGCAGTGGTCAAATATTGGTCCATAATTTGCACAACGTTTCTCAAATCTGCCAATGCACTTCTGTAAGGAGAGCGATAAGGGACTGCTTTACATGGGTACACCAAGCACCAATTTCCGCAGTGAAGAGGCGCTTCTGACCAGTCCTGAAAATATTGGTCAACTATATGTTAATTTTTTTTCGTTTTATCAAAAGCTTTGTATATATTTTAAAATAAGGAAATCTAATAAGGCAACTGACCTGCCGTTGAATGTAAATGTATTTTGAAGAATCAGTATCTTCAGAATTTTGAGAAATGCTTTCTTCACTTGAGTTATTAGTTGTTACAGAGGTTGTAGATGTAGGACGAGATTCGTCTTCTTTCACATTATTGTTGATATCTAAATTGGCTTCTTCTGATGATTGTTCGCTATTATTATTTTGTTCATGATTTAATGATGGTATGTCGTCTTTCTTGTCCTGGATTTCTTCCTTTTTTTCTTGTTTCAGTTTTTTCTTCGTTTGTCTTTCAAATGCTTTTCTTCGTCTTTGATGGGCGAGCTTTCTTTCGTATAAAATTTTCATGGTTGGCGTTAATCTGAAATTTGGATTCCGACAATTGTTTCCAAAAAATTCCAAAACAAGGTCCTGAGAATAAATTAATGCAGCTTCTTTCAGCCTTGCTTTACAGCTAATGTCAACATTTACACAATCTAATGTCAGTTTCTTGGAACTTGGCAGACGCGTCTTGTCTTTATGTTGAGCTTGTGGTGAAGTAATTGGTGTAAAAATAGAACCTGAAGATGCTGGTCGTTTTCCTTTTTCGCCTTTGCCAGAATTTCTGGCAATACTTTTGTTATTATTCGGAAATCCCATCAAATCAAAAAGTTCATTCAGCATTCCTACTTTCACCAATTCATCCACGTTGCAATCGCCTCCTAATCCAGGAGAGTAGTTCACCTCGAGAAGCCATGGTTCAAGATTGCGGTCGATGAGAATGTCGAAACCAAAAAAGTCAAAGCAATTTCTATTTGCAGGAAACATGTAGCCACTTTTTAATCCTTCGCCAACGACAGTCAGAACGACTAGAGACATGACCTTCTGCCACATTAACCAATCCCTAATTCCTACTTTTTTGAAGTAAGATCGAAGCTGCTTGAGAGACCACTTCATAGAATAAAATGTTGATTGATCAAAATGCATTGAAAAATTCGAAATATTTGTAATTACCTTGCATCCACATCCAATGATTTCCTTGTCTTTGGCATAATCCGGAGCCAGCTTATTCAAGGAAGAATTGGTCAGATGAGAATAAATGGATGACAGATTGGACAAGTCAAATTTCTCTGTTGCAAAACGGCACAATCCTTCTCGATACAGATAAATTACTAAGGGGTCAGTTGATGCGATGCAAACGTAAATACGAATGTCCCATTTGTAACCGGCTATTAAAAGTGGACGAGTGATATATTCCTGAACGACGCACCGATGAGCATTCACCACAGAGCCAATGTCTTTTGTAAGAACAATTCCCTTTCCTTTGGAACAAAATTGGTAAATTGTAAATCTTTACATACAAGATCATACAATTCAATTGTTGTGAGACAAGTCACCTTGTGATTTTCCAATGGGTTTAACTATCCAAACTGGTTGTCGAAATTCTTTGTATTTAGTTATTGAATTTTTCCTTCCATCTAGAGATTTTGACGATGACTCTTGGACAGAAATTGGAATTAATTCTGAATCCGCTATATTTTGAGCTTCTGGACATTCTTTTTCTTGACGTTTAGTATGCTCTGTTACAAATCTCACGTAATCTTCCGGCATTACAAACGTTTTGGGGCTAAAATTGTACATTTCGCCAAATTCAGTGCGCATTTTTCTCAAAAACCTGTGCATGCAAACAATAATAAGAAATAGCGATATTTTCAAAAGAGAATAATTTTCCTACCTGCTAAGATATGATTTGCTGCAAAATTGGAAAGCTTTTGGGTTGTGGTTTGTGTATTGCCAACATTTGAGAGTTCTATAAGGACTATGATTGAAAAAATTGTACGACCACCAGAGATTCCAATGAGAATTTTCAGCAGAGTCTGGATTTATCAGCCTGTTGACACGTTCCTTCCAATTTTCCTCATATTCATGCCATCCACGCTCTTCACAAACTTTTTTCAAAATGATATTGTTGCTACTTCCATCATTTATTCTGTAAATAAATGGCGACATTGTTCGTATGGTATCGAACATGTTCCAACCCATTTGCCTATACGGTATGAAGAAATCCGGATGGAGATCATTGAGAATGGTGACCACGTCTGGTTTTCTATTGCTTGATGAATCTGCTTTTCTTGGTTTTCGTGCTGAAGATGTTTTGGATGTCAGTGGATTTGGTTCATTAGTAAGCGGTTGTGTCAGTGTCTGGCTTGTAGAGGATTGAAATGACGAGATGCGCGATGGATATTCATATTGCTGCATGACAAAATTTAGATTGATAAAGCTTCTAATTTGGTCAGATTGACCAGTCTGAACCAACCATGAAAATAAACTCAAAATGAAATGTCGTTCTATAAAAATTTGATGGAAAACGCTTGGAAACTTGAGCTTTTTCGAAAGAATTTAGATCAAACTGCAAGACTCTAATTAAACTAAAATTGTAATGACATTTATTCGTCCGAATCTTCCCTTATACTATATTTTTTGGTTTTATAATCATACGTTAAAAAAATATATCGATCTGTAACTACATGTTTAGACCGTTTCCGATTTCTCCTATTTGATTCGAGCATGGCTATAAACGCTCTCCGTTGTGCTCTTAACGAGCTGGAAATATGAATAATTAAACAACTTTCGTTAACAATGATAGCTTTCACACTCACTCATCCGCGGCTGTGGAATGTGAATGCTTCATGTCGTCTGCTAAGCCGGAGGGTGGATCCTCAAATATTGGAAAAGGCGGTTGCGGTACACGATAAATGTGTTTCCGCGTGGGTACAAAAGGTATCCTAAAAAGTTAGAGGAACACTCATTCATTTATATAGACAATCAAATCTTTGCATCTGTACCGTATTGCTGGCTTTTGAATAGGTTTTATTTTTTTTGCTTTAATTTGAGTCTCTTTGGGGTTCAATTTATCAATTTCATTTCCAACGAATGGTTTAATTTCTATAATGTAATTTGAATCATAAATATTTTGATAAATAAGTAAGATGATTGACTGAAAAGAATTTCGTTACCCTACGTTCAATTTTTTCAAGTTGCCTTTCATTATCAATACTCAACCTCCCTAAAAGGGAAACGTTAACATTTATTACTCTTTATAATTTAACAAAAAAATACCAATTGCTGCTGGAGAAGAGAAGCTTTTTGCACAATAAACCAGCAAAATGGTCCAAAAAAGATACATGATGCTGAAAATGAAATTATGCGAATAACATGTGCAACCACAGACTGGAAATTCGTTGTACATTTATTTTGTTTATGCAACAATAGCCAATAATTTATGGTCTAATTATTGTAAACAAATAAAGTTATCCATTCAATTGATGAAGTAATTAAACCTCAACTAAAAATGCCAATAACTCTATACAATATTCATTTTTAACTACCAACTAACGTACATTGCAGTGAATAATTATATTTAAATGTTATTCTACAATTAAAAACACTGCTTACAATTTTGCTATCCAACAACCAAAATTATTTTGCTCAGTTTTGTTCAATCTAAATCGGTTCAGATTTTGCATTTGATTGTACTCTATTTGCTTTATCCTGTTCAACAGATGCCATATCTGGAAACGAACGACCGGCTAATTTATCTTCGTTTATTTTTCTAAAGACGGCTTGTCTTTTTCGAATAAAGTTCAAGATTTCTCGATCAGTTGAAGGATCCCCTTTAAAGTAAAACCAAAAATCCTCGTATGTATATTCATTTCATAGCTAAAATACAAATTTACCTGTCATTGGGCAATCTTTAGCAACTGCTCCTTTAGTTCGGTCTTTTGTCTTTGGTTTAGGACTCTTTAGACTAATAATTTCCAAATTACTTTCAACCGTTGTGGGGTTGTTAGAAATTGTTAAAACAGATGGCAATTGTCTTGCACTGAGTAATGCTGGTTGATCTGTTGATTGGGCTGGGGGTGGTTTTGATTTTGACTTGTTCTTCTTTTTATTGATAACTGGGTTGGCTGTGGGAGGGGGCGACGGCGGAAAAGATGAAGGTTCCTCCAAATGAGAAGATTTTATTTTACATCCTAACAAACTTTCAATTGATTGTTCTGACTGCTCTCCTGAAATTTTTCATTTTAAATTAGTATGTATTAAGCATTTTGCATATAAGTATGATACATATACGTTTATTGTGCTTGCTAACTTTTACTACGAGTAAGCTTGAAATCGGGTTTCTCAATAATGTCTGCAATTGGAGGAAAGTTTAGAGTCGGCATCTTTTCAATTTCGCTGCTCCAGATTCTTTTTGGGGATGATGATGTCGAATGCAATGCATACTTTTTAACTTTGGGTAGCTCTGGAATTGACGACTTGAACTCGATCATTCTCGGATTCTCCAAAGAAGACTGTTTTATAAATAATAAATGCATACATTTTAGCACAAGAACATTTATTGTCAACTTTTTAATTTTGTCCATTTATGTCTATTTAAATTGTATGTTTTTTTTTAGAATTTGAATGTTATTAAAATTTTCATCAACTGTTGTTGCAAGAATTGGTCATAAATTGCTCCAGTTCTCGAAGTATTTGGGAAAGGATGAAGGGTAAAAGGATCTGTAATCAAATTAATGTAACATTTTAACTTTGATTGCAAATCCTTTTCTGCCCTCATCTTCATCCGATTGGAACGAGTGCATGCCTCTAAACAAATACAAGGGAAAATAATTTTCACCAAAAGTTTGAAATTGCAAGACACTCTTTCCATTCGAATTACAAGATTATGGAATATAATATGCGTATAATTGTTGACTTTCGATTAAGAGAACGTACCCGTTTTACTACCCCATACGCTAGATTGTTAAAAGGACTTGTCGTCTCTGATGATGCAAGATTATCTTCGGATGCTATATGTATGTGAAATAAAATCATGAGACAAATTCCAATCAAATACATATTTCTTGATTGTATATTTACATTGGTGTCCATTGTTGTTATTATTGTGCCAATTCTCAAAGCTTTCCACCATTCTCCCATAGTGCAATTTTAAATTGTTTTCACATTGTTCCATCTCTTTTGTTGCTTCTACAAGCTCCTTTTCTTTCTCCATTAATGCTCTCTCTTGTTTATTTAACGCGTCTTTTATTAATGTATTCGTCAGTTCAACTTCTTCGTCCGTTATTGCTGACATCATTGATCGTTTTAACTTGTCTATGAATATGGGAAATGCTTGATGCTAATTTATCTCAAAAACATATTTTTTAGGGCATACTTAAACTTCCGTGGTCTTTGTTCATGTCCTCCTTTAATTTGTCAACTGTGCGTCTTCTTTTAAAGAGCTCCTCGCGTACATCATCAAGTTGTTCTTTTTCAGAGTAAGATTTTAAAAATTCTTCAAAAGCTTGTTTCTTTTTGGAACTAAATCCTTCGATTAACAACGTTTCTTTATCTAAAGCATAACAATATAGTCAAGTTTCAAATAAAATATTTTTAAAAGAAAATCATTTTCTTTGAACCTATAAGAGGCCTAGACGTTATGGGTGGGGAGTAGGGTGGTTTGGCTAATTTTTGCGTTACTGCATCTAATTGAGCCAATGTGACATCGTTTTCTCTCGATGAGGCTTTTGAAGCTATCAATTTGTTACCAATATTTGTACAGCCCGATGCAATAACTTGTTCATGTTGTCGGTTCTTTTCGTTGGCTTCCTTTAACATTCTCGTGAGAACCCCTGAAAAATATTTGAAAGTCATTATAAGCTGTTCAAGTTGCATAAAAAAAAGGAAAACGCTAACTGATTTCATTTTCACGGCAAGCTAAAGTTTTTGTAAGTTGGTCAGAAGTTATATCTTCACCCATTTTCGAACTTTTATACACTTGCTGCAAAGCTTTATTAGCCTTCATTTGCGTTTCAGTGCAAGCACATTTGAGACACTGGAAGCATTTTTGAATTAGTCTCATATCTGGAGCAATGGCTAAAACTGCTTCTTCGTCAGGGTCCATAAGAAACTGTTGAACAGCTCGGCAACAATCATTAAATTCTGGTTCTGTTAAAGGTTCACTCTCTTCAGAAACCTATTTGCATAAATTTAAAACTATTTTTTCGTATAATAAATAGTATATTTTTAAAGGCCAAAGTTTTTGCTTCAAACCGGCTGGATTGATGAAGATGCAATTGTGGCTTTTAGTCTTTTAATTTCAGATTTAAGTTGTTGTATCAATAGTTCAGGATCAAGTTCTTCATTTAGTGTGGCATCATTTGTGACCAAAGCTACTCTTTGAGAAAAGCGACACGTAGAGAGCGTTTCCTAAAAACAAAACAAAAAACACTTATAATTTGAACGCATGTAAGTGTATTGAGACTATTTCACAGGTCAAGTATTACAGGGATATTTTTGTAATCTAGGGAAAGTGTAGCAATCATGGAGGTCATGCAGTTTCCGCCGAGACTGTCTCTGAGGATTGAAGTCATCATAGAATTTCTGTAGGGAATGTGATGTCTATTTGGTTCCCCTAAAGCTACAATAACTTGTTCCAAATAATGGAGAGCTAAATTAATATGTCTGGCTTCATTAAATAGTTGTCCAGAAATATTACTGTTGGCTATTCTTTCAGAACTGTCAATCACAAGATGAAAATATTTTATTGCTTAAAAAATATCAATTCAATTGTAAAATTACCCAGCCAAGTCAACAAGATGCACTTTTGACCTCCGCACCAGTGATCCTACTGTTTCGCGTATATTAAAATGGATCGTAAATATGCAGTGCGAACGAGTTGACCAGTCATTCATTGGTGTCTCTGCAATTGTTCTGGATAAAAAAATCAAGTAATCATGTCTTTATCTGTCAAAGAGACAACTGCTCTGCGCGAATTACCTATGATGTTCTCCCGTGTAAAAAAGCTGCATTGCATCATCCTCTGAAGTTACTGGATTAACCGATAAATTCCTGAGATGAATTTGCTGATTACCATCCTCCATTAATACTACTTTCCTTCAAAATTTAAACATTTATTTATTTTGCTAAATTCGAAATGCATCAGGTAAAACGAAATTTACTTAAGTTCGTCAATTTTTCCAACAAGGAAATCTGGATGTAGTAGATCGTAACCACATTCATTATATATTTCCAAATATGAGATGTAAAGTGCTTGACATTGTGTCCCAGTACTGTCCAACTATTAAACATCGCAAAATAATAATTATCCCCCCGGTTATGAACGAGATTAAGAAGTTTGTAAGGTAAAAATTGTTGTACCTCTCGGAACCTCTGAAAAATATATTGCAGTGCTCTTGGAATAATTCCTCGTTCCGAAAATTCATACCGACTTCCTGTCATTGTAAATGTTTTTCCACTGCCAGTCTAGAAAATTAAAGCTCAGCAACAACTATACGGCTATTTTCTTTGGCTTTATTACCTGTCCATATGCAAAAATTGTACCATTGTATCCTTCCAAAGCACTGATCAAATAGAGGAGTTATTATCTGTGTTGATATTGTCAACGTGTAAAATTTTGTACCTATCCAACACTGGACGACAAATTGCGTCAAATATTTCCTCTTGAGTTGTTGAACGCTCAAAGACTTTGGAGTACCTTTAAGATAGATATTTTAACATTACAACTGAAAACTAGCATTAATTTAATATTCCACCTAAATCTGTGATTTTCTTGCTGTTTATGGACATAATAGCCTTCATCTGTTGCGACATTTCCTTTCATGTTAAACACTAAAATGTCATCATTAGTCCCATCAGAATCTACAGACTCGACATCAAAAGGCTGAAAAAAGCAGAGAACAAAATAAATTCGTACAAAATTTATGTATTTATACGTTCATAGCTCATATAATTTACAAATGGTTCGCCGGTGGTTGGCTTTAATCTTGCATAGATTTGAATCGGCTTCTTTTGACTCATAATAGGCAACAGAAATGCAAATTTTGTCCAGAGGTGTTTTATTATACCGAATTAAACATAATTAGATAGAATTTAATTTACTATTAAATATTTATTACAATTTACTTAATAGCCATAAGAATTTATTAAGAAATATCCAGTCTCCATGATTTCTTTGTTGCAACTTTGGGGGTTATGAAATATCTGTTGGTGAACGTGTTGATCTTAGTCTACGATGCGTAGACAAATATAGATAAATTAACAATAAAA
>JAQIXN010002484.1:0-11442 GCA_034698145.1 Proisotoma minuta
AAGTTAAATTACGCGTTTAAAGCTTAGCATCTCCGTTGAAAATGGCGAGCTATTTCCAACGTTTACAACGTTTTATTCACTTATATTGTTGAGCATTAACACTAGAATCACGATTTGCTAGATTTTTATTGAGCTGCTCTTTGATCTGATTGAAATTAATTGGATGCACCACTTTTACCTATTCGTGTACTTAACAAATATTGTTCTGCGTGTTATTTCAGAAAAATTGTTGACTGCAGACGGAAGAGAATTGAGACGAGCTTTATTTTCTCTAAAGCAAATTTTCCAGGTAAGCCCATACAATAACATCTGCTCTCAAATAAGATTTTGCATGTTAACTCAAATACAATTTCCTTTTGTTAAATTTTTGACTACGATTTTTGGGACGTTACTAAATTCGCTTTAAAAAATGGTAAATATGAGAACAAAGAATCGTAATATTGAATTGTTGTCCTTTCTTCCCTTAATATATTTTACTGTTTGAGATGAAGGGTGAATTTGTTGAAAAGTATACTAACCATTGTTTGCTTTAAAAAAATTTGTATTTTTTTACCCTTCCCTTATAATAATGAAGGCAAATAAGATGTGCATGTTTATGTTTTGGATGTAGTGATTATTTCCCTGCCCTGCGAAAAATAGTTTGTATGTACTCTTCTTGATTGTTTAAAATGTCGTAAAATGAGATGCATAAAGCTGAAATTAATTTTGTTTACGAGCAGGAGGACAAAGATTTGGTCCACGAATTTGTGGAGAATGGAGGTCTCTCATGTCTAATCAAGGTTGGCTCTGAGGCGGATCAAAATTACCAAAACTACATTCTCCGGGGTAGGTCGCTAAACTTTTCATTTGTGTCGTTACAAAAAGAGAGTTCGTGAGCATTGTGAAAATTTGACAGAAAAAGTGAAAACGGAATAAGTATTCACATAAACAAACGTTTAATTTTATGACTTAATTTTACAAACTTTACGAGAACCGTTTCAATGGTCAAAGCAATAATGTTTCGTTTTCTAAAAATTCCTGTATTATATTTACATTTGACTTTGTTATTTTCATTTTGTTAATTGTTTTTGCAGCTATTGGTCAAGTAATGCTGTATGTGGATGGAATGTATGGCGTTATGCAGCACAATGAGACAATTCAGTGGCTGTACAATTTGGTTGCAAGCAAATTTCGGCTGGTGCAAAAAACTGCTTTGAAACTTCTCTTAGTTTTTGTGGACTATGTGGAAACGAACTGTTTACTTTTGGTCCAAGCAGTTGCAAATGTTGACCACAATAAAGGTACATAATAATCCATTTGATCTATTCCATAGAATAAAAAAGACGAATCATGGAGTGCATTGAAAAATTATTATTGACTACTGTATTCATTTAAAGAAAGTAATATGAAATGCATCCTTATTAAGTTGATTGCTACTTAAAAAGTGCTTGGACAGAAAATGACTCAATTCAAAGTGCAATGGCTTATGTTTCATTACAAATGAAAATGATCCTCCAAAAACGAATACCATTTTAGTATTCATTGTCTAGATATTATGTCTTTAAAATCAGGGAAATCTTCTTTGCAAATATTTATTACGCCAAAGAGTGCCATAAATATAAATTTGATGAATACATGTATGTTTTAGGTTTGGAAGCCTGGTCAAATGTAATGAATCTCTTGAGAGAACAAGACTCCAATTCCGGGGACACCGAACTTTTAGTTTATGCAATGTATGCATTTAAGTATATATTTGCAATATGTAAATTACTTATACACTTTACTTGTGTACTTAGGACTCTATTGAACAAGGTACTAAATGCAATTCCTGACATCGAGACATATTACGACCAAGTTGATGCTTTAGAAGAACAAGGAATGGCAAACACAATTCAAAGGTAAAATTCTACTTGAAACTTTTAATATTTAATTAGCCAATAAAGGTCAACAATACAACTGCAATCAAAAACAAATTAACGGTGGCAATATTTGCAATGCATTTATATACCAATCTTTAGATAAAAACAACCTAATAATTATTATATCAGTGTAATTTCATCTGATACGAACTGAGCTGAAATTATTAGCTGTTGCTGATAAAAAAAATTGGCCACTAAACAAAACCAAATTTTCTAAAAACGTTGCTGAATGACGTAAATTAAGTGGACTGACATTAGATACATTGGCATAAGTTTAACGCTTACTTACGAAGGCCAAAAGTACTTTACGTGATGGATCATAAATAAATAAAGGTTAAAAGAGTGATGTGGACTGAGGTAGAGCATGATGAACTAATGCTTGGTATAAAAAGATGAAGAAAGTGAGAGTTTGCATGTTTTATAACTAATCCATCCTGTGCACAGCTTAATCATAGTTTAGGAGGAGAACAAAGATTTACGTTTATGAGCGATATTATTGTATAATATATGAGATGTGATATTGGCGTAATTAATACGTTTAAGGTCTCAATTGTTCTAAAAATATACGTGCACGCTATGATGTATTATGGTAAAATGTGTTTTAGCTTAATTTGGTTTGGCTGAGGATACGAGGAAACACATTAGTTTAATTGGAGATAATTTTGGATTAATTCAAAACGAATCATTATATAACTCAGTCTCAGTGTAATTATTATTTAACTTTTCCTTCTTTGCATGCAGTTACATGGGGAAGCAGTGCGCAGATTTAGATTTGTTAAAACAGTTTCAAATCTATGAATTAGTTTTAAAACATGAAGACGGAGAAGAGGACAACATTAAAATTATGATGCAGTTGGATGAGAATATGAGGTAAGAGACGAAATTATTTATTTATTTTATAATATAATATTTGCATGTAATACGATTTTAAAAAAACTTTGTCTCAGAAACAAACTTTTGAGTCGGAAGGGAACTGAAAGTGACAAAGACAGGCGAAAATCTCGTCGTCACTCAACTACGACCCCTCCGACGACCCCCAATGGAACTATCGTCCCTCCATTTCCACGTCGCTTGTCGTCTGCAGATGTTACTCCCAGAGATTCGCCATTCAGTTCCCTTTCTTCCTCCAGTTCTTTAGGAGGCACAATTAATGGGATTCCCAATGGACAAGTCAAGGATAAATGTGAGACAAATGAAAACACGTTTTTTATCACATGTAATATGACATAATATTTATGAGTTGCGTTACTTATAGGCAACTTGGAGCTTACACCAGGACTTAGAAGACGTCGGGAACGTTCTGAGCATCAAAAGAATCTTATCCTCGACCAATTAGGCAATGGAGGAATTAACGGGGACACAAGCGACCCGGACTCTCCTCCTGTCAACTCTGAATCTCCAGAATTTATTTCCTTAAGACAAAATTCTTTGGAATTACAAAACAATTTGAAAAATACAACAAACGGCACGCCTCCTGCTTCCAGACCTTGGATGCTTCCTATTTACACAAAGTCTAATAGTTCTGCAAATATTGTCAATGGAATGTCCAAGGAATGTGAGGAAGGGGACGCAGCGTCAGAACAAGAAAAAATTCAACAGTTGAAACGAGAAAATACTGTAAAAGATCTGACACAAAAATTGGCCAGTCAAAATTTACTCGCTAGTCCTGCAGAAGAAAACAAGTCATTTATCAATACCGGAGAATTATCAGGTGCCTTTCATTTTATTAATCAAAATATGCACGCATAGCCCAAATTTCTAACATGTCATAAATTTTCCAGGTGTCGTTCTAAAGGCAAAGGAAGGGTTAGCGAAATCAAAATCTCGAGCAGATATGAAACCCCAGCCAATTGACAGCAGTAATGGGATTGGGAATAATAAAGGAATACAGTTGGAGGTTAAAAAGTCTGATAATGAGCTCCACTGGGATTTTCTAGTCAATAATTTACAACGTCCATTGGAAATATGTGATCTCGATTTTACTGACCTCAAAGATTCAGATGACGAAGACATTTTAGCTCCTGACCAATTCCATGTGAATGGTTGGAATGGTCATCCGCCCCCTGTCCCAGTAATGAATGGACATCCACCGCCACCCCCTCCCTCAAAATACGGAGGTGCTGCTCCTCCCCCTCCCATGAATGGCTTCAGTCTAACATCCCCTTTGTTTGGAGTCAGTTTAAAATCATCAAATCAAAGCAATACGAACTCATCCAGCACTGAAACGAAAGTTACCACACCCAAAAAGACGAAGAAGACAGTAAAGTTATTTTGGAAGGAGGTGAGAGATGATCCCGTTACAATTAGCAAGGTGGAGAAAGTGGGATGCATTTGGAGCGAGATTCTACCAACTCCAATTGATACTCAAAAGTTGGAACATTTGTTTGAGTCAAGAGCCAAAGAACTAATCAACAAGGTTTGAAACATTTACTCTATTTTTTACATTAAATGGTGGGGAACTATATATAGTTAATAAAATATCATGCAAAATTGAAATGCTTTACAAGCTTTTGGGGAATTTTTGTGTTTACATGTTGAAAATTGATTGTTCACAAGCCAAGCAAAATTTCTTTAACCGAACAATATGTGTGTGGTTTTTAATTTATTCAGTTCATTAAGGATAAAATCAATGTACCTAATGAAAATAATTTCTTTTTTGCATTTTTTGCTGCTTTGTCTTGGACGTTCGGGTACAAACAGGAGGTAAGTAGTCGTTAATATATAAAACATCTTGAGACAAATATTACTAAAAAACATTGTTTTAAAATGGCACTAACGAAATTAAACAATCATAATGCATTATTGGATCCAAATAACATTGTTAATTTAAATAACGCATCGTCTTCCAAGCTCTTTGCAGTAGATTATTATTTTAGCTCTTTGTCTCAACCTAAATTACATAAGTAAATTCAATTATTTTATATACATGAATAATTTCCATGTTCTCTATTATAGAAACAGTCAGACGTAAACAAGACGAAGGAAATTGTGGTATTGGATCCTAAACGATCTAATGCCATCAACATTGGCATGACCAAACTCCCTCCGCCAAGGACAATTAAAGCTGCAATCATGAAGATGGACTCCACAATAATAAATCGTGAAGGAATTGAGGTTTGTCTCATTACTATACTCTGTTTAATACTCTTAGAGATGTACATAAATGTAATTTTTAATTTATTAGAAACTCTTGGCTATGCTCCCAACTGAAGAAGAGCGAGCAAAGATCACAGAGGCTCAATTCGCGAATCCGGAAACTCCTTTGGGGAGCGCCGAGCAGTTTCTTCTCACATTATCTTCAGTGTCCGAACTAACTTCAAGGCTTAAATTATGGGCCTTCAAATTAGATTATGACAACCTGGAACGAGTACGTCATTGAATGCCCGTCCGTATTTTAATTTCATGCTATTTACTACAAAATCATTTAATGCAGGAAGTTGCTGAACCTCTTTTTGATCTAAAGTCAGGGGTTGAAGACTTGGAGAAAAATAAAACATTCCGCTATATATTGGCAACCTTATTGAGCATTGGAAATTTTCTCAATGGTGGAGATGCCAAGGGTTTCAATATCGAGGTGGGTACTGCCAACAAATATATGTTAAAAACAATTGTTCATAAAAGTTAAACATTTATACAGTACCTCTCAAAAGTGCCGGAAGTTAAGGATACTGTCCAAAAACATTCTTTACTTCATCACCTTTGCCAAACTGTGAACGAAAATTTTCCAGACTCTACCGATCTTTACTCTGAGGTATTTATTACTTGTAAAAGTTACTCCCAAATGAAAAATATAAAATCAAATAAAAATAGATTGGACCGGTCACGCGTGCTTCTCGTGTAGACTTTGATGAAATTACTGCTAATTTAGCCAAAATGGAAAATGACTGCAAAATATCATGGGACCATCTTCGAGTCATTGGAAAGCACGATGGTCCAACAAACTTGAAATTAAAACTGTCAGAATTTCTAGCAGATTGTGCTGAGAGGATCATAGTGCTCGGAATGATTCATAGAAGAATTATGAACAGGTATGAGTTTATTTAAAATTAGTATAAAAGTAGGTTAATTTTTAATTTTTCTAGATTCCGGAAATTTTTACTGTGGTTGGGAGTCTCCGCTCATCAGGTCACCACAACCAAGCCGCAAACGCTTTTCAAAGTAATCTCCGAATTTGCTCTCGAGTACAGAACCACTCGCGAAAGAGTGATACAACAACTTCAAAAGAAAGCAAGTCACCGTGAACGCAATAAAACACGAGGAAAAATGATCACAGAGGTACATAAATTGAGAAATGAGCTAACTCTATCCCCTTATTCGTATCCAACTTTATTTTAGCAAATCATGTACAAATCCAAAGAAGATCAAGAAGATGCAGAATTACGTCAAGTTCTGAATAAATCTTCCAATGGAAATGACGAAGTTATCAAAGGCTCCATAACTTGGAGACGACAAAAAAGTCAACCCAACACTCCAACGTCCACAATGTACCACAACTTTCAAAACAATCGATCTTCCACGCTTAATGGTAACGGGACACTGGGCGACGGGGATGACGAGATATTGGAAAGTCTGGTCAAAACCGCAACCCGAACGTCCGATACAAGAGTAGCGACTCGAGAACGGAAACGAAACACTGGGGTAAATAGAAACAGCACGGAAAGAAAGTCACGTAAGTGTCATTACTTTGTATGCTTATCTTGCAATTTTCGGGGCAAAACGAATCAAAATAAAATAATTTGGCTTGTAGTAGTTAAACGGTCCAGAACAAGAGAAAATAATGTCGCAACAAGTTTATATGATGTCCTTATGTAAATTTTACAAAGTCACCGTAAGCATAACCGTTCATTTCATTTTTGCAACTTACTCCTAAGTGCAGTGACCGTATTTGTTTGGTTTGATTTGAACTAATAATATAATTGAATGACGATGTCTGCTTTGATAAATTAGTTTGACTTGTCGGTTGATAAAATTGTTGGACAACTAAAATAAATTACTCAATTATATGGTTGATCTATTACAGTGAGAAGGACATTGCGCCACGGATTAAGTGAAGAGGAGCGGAAAATGTTGGCCGATTTCATGGCTGCTGGTCATACTTTGTTAAGTTAGAAATATATTATGTTTTTGTTTTTATATCGCATCGATTATGTATCAGAACAAGTTTTAATATTCTGTAACTTTTAAATTTTAGTATGTGACTCACAAACTCTAAAATAAGTACGAGTTCTAGTCTTATATTTCGCATTGTTAAAATCTAGCTTTAATTAGACGTCTTGTCACTGCCCTTTTACCAACTTCTCGATAATAATGTCTCATGTAATTTGTGATGAATTGTATTAAGTTGTGACCTGCGTAAACACTAAACATAAAGTTTGTAATGCTGATATTTATTAAAAATGATGTTGAAAAATACTCCAGTATGGCGAACTCCGGTCAAGTAATTTAAATTGACAAAATAAAAAAATTTATTTGCAATTTGGTGGAATTAATTTACTCGAAACATTTGATTGTTGGATTCATTGGAGACGCTGGGGGACAATGCCACGCTTCAGAAAACTCTTTCATTTGCGTGAACGCCACTAGATTTTCGGTCACGTGATGAAAATAATCACGAGTAGTTCCATTCTCTTTGTTCCGACATTCGTTCTGCCAACAAATATATGTTAAAAACAATTGTTCATAAAAGTTAAACATTTATATACAGTACCCGAAAAGCAAGGAGAAAGAATAATTGTTCATCGGTAAATTTTTCGTGGTTAACAAGTTTCCGATGCTTTGTAAAATTCTGACCAGCTTCTTGCAGCTCCCAAGAAGGAAATTTAAGCAAGTTCTTCAAGTCTTTGAAATACCTTTTGTACACTACTTTGAGTGCAATGTAGATTGGAAATATTGCGTTTTTGTGACTGATTCTAATTTCTGCTGCTCTGTCCGTATAATTTCTGTGGCCGTGTCTAAAAGCTAGAAACTGTGGATTTGTAGTGATTTGTTGATGATTATTTGCCTCCTTGTCTTCCTCGTCCACAATGTCATCAGGGTCTGTGACGATGGCACTTGATCGACTGCTGTTTTTCTCATGTGTAACAAGTTTGTTGACTGTTTTTACAAACTTAGGTCTCTCAGAGAGTGCAAATTGATAAAACCAGTCGAATGTGAGAACTTCACATGTTTTAAATATTCCGTCGGTAGCCACTCCTTCCCGATAAAGCTGTTTTAGATTGGTATCATTATTATTGACTACCCCATCCTCGGTGTAATAAAAGCCCCCAGATTTAGACTCCACGTCTCTCTCAATGTTTGCTATAATAAATAGTGTATTTTCACTTCATTGGTTCCCGTATTTAGCTCAAAACCTTACTATCTGCATAATCATACTCAAGTAATTTCATCCAACTTTTCACAAGCATGACCATTGATGCCGCATAATTTGCCACTCTATATAAAGGAAAAAATGAAAATCTTGAATCGGATGATGTTAATTAAAATGCTCAACTCTATATCGTTTTTCCAAAAAGGTTGAACAAAGAATGAAGGTGGAAACTTGATAATTTCAACATCCGTTGTGCCTGGGACTTCAAAAGTATTGACATATTCAATATCAAAAAATTCTCTGTGCCTATATAAATATATTCCAATGAATGCTCTTTAGCAATAGTTAAATTCTTTTTTTAAATACCAAATTAGTTTTCCTTTTGGAGTTTTCTTTCTCCAGTGATGAAGAGTTCGTCTCATCATAAATTCTCTCCATCTTATGAGGTTGTCAATGTGGTTTTTCCCAACCTCCAATTCTTTGGAAAGAGGAGATTCTAAAAATGTGGGATCGTCTTCAGCAATTGGGATCAAAACTATTTTTTCCTTTCGATCTTCTAGAATTTTGAGAATTCTTTCTCGATAAAAAGAACTGATAAATGCAAGTCCTCCTTCTTCTGCGGGACGAAATTCTTCTGCCAAAGAGTCAGCTACGTGTCCCACCGCTTCGTCTGCTTCGTGTTTAAAAGCATCTGCATCGATGTCCTTAAAGTAGAGAAATATGGGGTAAAATCCCATTGACAAAAATAAGGAATAAAAACAACGAATTTCCTTGCTGTCAATAAAAATTTAATTAGTATCAACATTAAGGTTATTATATAATGATCATCGCGGACGAGGTAATATTTTCGCTTACGGTCTACCGTGAAATGTGCCAACATAATAGCTGAACAGGGGATTTTCAACGATTCCGTACTGCGTGACAGTTTTAGCGTCTACGTCATCGACAACGTACATCAAAAGTCGGGTAGACCAAAAAACGGCTATACAATTATAATGTATGTACAATCAAACTGAAGGAAATATATGTCAAGATATATATATATTTAATATAAAAAAATTACCATAAACTGGACGAATGTTCTCCTCTCTTACACTATTATCAATTAAATAGTTCCAGCAATTTATGAGTCTTGTAAAATGACTTTCAGCTATTGGTCCTTCGTTGGGATCTGTGTCAGTTTTGAATATTGTATAATCGTCCGTTCTCAGCATGGGGTCATCTCTTTTAGAAATGTTTAAATATGCCATTTTTAAGCTATTTATGATTCTAAAATTCTAAACAGAAATGGAATGTTTTGAGTTAAGCACGTTTGCTCTTTAATTTGGACATGCAGGAATAGTAAATTTCATGTTAACCGTCTTGCAGTTTTTGGCGTCGTTGTTGGGATCCTCGTCGTAGCAATTTTTATAGTTTAGATCTTCCACATGACATCTGGGAAGTCCGAACTCAATAATCGCCGAAAGTTTTCCCATCACGTCGAAAAAGTCGGAAGTAATTTCTGATCGCCATTTTAAATCGTCAATTCCCAATGCATAATATATTATTGGAAGAAATTGTCTCATATTCTTTTCTGTAAATTCGTTCAAGTACCGTTTACCAATCAAAACTTGGGGATGTCGAGTCGGAGGAAGAATTTTGAAAAAGCCATGATCCCCTACTAATTTTATCATACGAACTGCGATATCTTCGATTGTTGGCGTTGCACTCACATTGCTCAAACTGAAGTCTTTGAAAATGTGCTGAATTGTGTAGGTCAAGGCAGAAGAGAAATTGAGAGGCTGACTTTGCCCTGAATATAGGTGCATACAAATGAAATCGCATTAAATTAGTAACAATAATAATTACATGATCATACATATTTCCAAACAAGTGTGGTAATATTGTATAATGCGATCGCTCAAAGGGTCATTTTTTCTTTGCAGCATGCCAGCTTAGGGAATTTTTAATGATTTTTTTAATAAAAAAGTAAAAATTGCAGTAAAAGGGTATATGTAAATCGACCCACCAAAAATTGAATCTCTATCTCCTTCAATTCTTGCAAAATTTTCAGGCCACAAAGAATACAAATTATCCTTTCGATTACTAGGAAAGTTGTGGCATGTGAATTCATAAAAATCTTCACAGGGATTAAATGATTCGTTTCTGCTTTTTACGAGCCATAATGAGAGCTCATTGCAGTTTTCTGTTTTACATAGATAAGGATCGGAGACGCGCTGAGGGAATGCAACGAGGACAAAGGCTGCAACTAGATTCATAATTGCCAAAATTACAAAAAGGAAAACATAAAAGAAGGCCTTTCTTTTCCACAACGGACTATACAGCCACCAGAGTTCCCTAGTTTTATAAGATAACCAAAATAAGAAAAAGATTTGCCAATATAAAATTTTCTACGAACCAAGATGAGGCTTCTAGTTGACTAGTGCTTTGAACACTCATTTTGCTTTTCATTGTTTTTTTCTGGGACAGGTCAAAATCATCATTTTTGATATTTGGGCGATTGAGGAGGCGGATGTTTGAGGTTGATGCCACTGATGAGAACGATCTTGTGGATGTGTTTATTCCAGAAGTTAATAATGTTTTGCGCCTTTTGGTGCTGGTCCCTTTTGCCTTCTCATCTTTACGACGAACAATGTACTCACTTGAAGTAGCAAATAAGAGATTCGTTGAAGGACTCTCATCATAATCTATACTGCCAATGCTTGTTGAACTCATTTTCAGGCTAAAAGAATTTTCTATTTTTGTTTTGTGGCTTACTTTTTCATTGAAATATTCATTTCGCGTGGTAACTGCAGTATTTTCGGACCCGAAGAATGAAATCTCTCGATATATGATTGTTATTTATGCAACAAATAAAAATATTAAAATTGAAGGCTTCTTGTATTTCTAATTCCAAATTTATATAAGAGGTGTAACTTGTAATAACAGTGGCTAAATAAATGCACATTTCATGCAAAATAACATAGTATTAATATTATAAAACCCCTCAATCAATAATTCTTGACTGAAAGTTTACTCAATTGACATAAAACCACACAATAACATACATTCTATAACTGTTTTTGAACTATTGTTGATTGGCGAAGAAGGCACGCTACTTTATTACGGTACTAGAAAAGCTACTGTGTATACTATATGTCCCAAAAATATCTCAACAGATTTTTTTTTCCCGGATTGCTTTGTAAAAATAGCTGTAAAATTGTCAATTTTAATTATATCTTCACCAAATTTAGTACA
>JAQIXN010002485.1:0-11434 GCA_034698145.1 Proisotoma minuta
TCTAACATCGAAAGCTTGAAAATAAACTAATTTCAAACAATACTCATCCATGGCGTCTGTTCAAACTCCATTTAATACCATGATTTTATTTTGTGTATTTGTACATGTACAACATCTTCCAAATTTGTATTTCTAAAAATAACGCTACAAAAGAGAAACCACATCCACCGAAATAAATTATAAATGCAGACACAACATCAGCCATAGATAAATCTTCTCGATATCTAGTAGTCATTTTAAGACATTTGGTTAGTGTTTCTTCATAGTAATTTCGGATATATCGGGCGTTTAGTCCTCTTTCCATTATGAGAATTAACCTTTAAAAACAATATTAAGTAACTGATATGTTTAAAACCTTGTATGAAGCAATGTATGTACATACTTTAGGTTAAATGGTTCTTGAAATGGAGAGTTTTTTGGGACGTAAAAGCCACTTGTAAGCTCTTAAAATTCGATGGACCAAAATCAACCGTTATACGTACTTATTATCATGCTCAGCTTTACATACCTAGTTTTCCTAAAGGAATGTAATAAAATAGTTTGCATGATTCTTCATCTGAATAGTTTAGTTCTTTTGCACTGATAAAAAGATTGTCCAAGGTATTAAGGTGCATTTTGTACCCTTCTGTAACTTGCTTAACAGCGTCAACATCTGAGGTAAATGATTCTCCAAGTTTTCTTCCATACGCCTCTTTCTCATCTAGAGCACCTTCTTTTGAATTCTATCAAATCGAAATTTTATAGGATATATACAAGAGCATCATAAAATAAATTTTTGTTCATACCGACATAAAAGCATAAGAAAAGAATTGCTTGGGATCGGATATAAGCTGAAAATTCTGCTCAATTAAATCCCTCAATCTACGTATTGGCAAGAATTCGGCCGTAAACGAAGAAATTATGTGAGCCGAGTACAAGGAATAAATTACCAATGACCACAATAGACTACAAATGAAAAGACAACGTAATGAAACAGAGTTAGGAATCCAAAAATAACCTAAAACATAATAAAATTATTAAACATTAAATATAACAAGATATAAAATGTATTTTATACTTCGTTGACAAAGAGCAGCAACAACCCAAAGTAAAGTTTCCTCATGCTGCCATTTCTCTAAACTTTCGCCGTCTAAAGTTTGCATCTCTAGTTTCGTTGCGTAATTGGATTCATTTCGTTTTCTGACAAAATGAAGACGTTGTAATATCATTGCAAAGATAAACACGAGAAGTGTTATTATAAGCCAAGTGAATATAATTAGAATCCAAGCGTCCGTTGTAAATGGCTTGGAAAATGCGTTTCTCACAGAAAATGAAGGAGGTTGACGGAAAATGGCATAAACCCTTTTTAAAATAATACTAACATTAAACAACTTCAAAGAATCGTTTAATAGTCAAGATTAAGATTCAAACCTGTCTGCCCCCATTGCAACTAAAGGCTTCAAATATCTAGCATTTTCTGGCGAGTGATAGGAATGCAAAATGGAGACATCGGCCTCGCCCTCATAAAGTTGGCGACCAATGCCAACAACTGGCAAAGAACTGTTTGCCTCATCCGCGTCAATGTCTTCGTCGCCCTTCATTGCGATTACTCTAAAGGAAAAGCAAACATGCAAATCCTTGTAAAGAAATTGTACACATTTTCTCACGTAAAATTAAGCGGATCTCGAATGTCCCATAGATCAAAAACCCCGAGACCTCTTACAAACTTTGGTTCTTCGGAAGACTCGTCATAAGTAACAACAGGAAAGTTCATTGGAGCATCCTTATTTAATTGATACATTTAACAGAAAATATAGAATGGAACTAAATAATTTAAATACCACGGCAGTTGCACGTATGGAAGCTCCTCTGAAATTGTATTGACTTCCATTTCTATAACTGTACAATCCTTTTGGTATAAATTCATCTATTGTTACATTGTTTATAGAGAATATCTCTAATATGGAATCACTTTCGGATGGTAAAAATACCCTTAGTCTATCTTTAAAATTGAAAAGAATAGAAAGATTTCTTAAAATATTTCGTTTCTCGAATGTAGAAAATGTTTCAGGAACGTGAACAATATTTTGTGTCCATAAAAATTCATTGTTTGTTTTCATCATTGAAATCTGCACGAGGAAAAAC
Source organism: Proisotoma minuta (assembly GCA_034698145.1). Lineage (NCBI taxonomy): Eukaryota > Metazoa > Arthropoda > Collembola > Entomobryomorpha > Isotomidae > Proisotoma > Proisotoma minuta. The sequence continues at coordinate 2,125 of JAQIXN010002485.1, forward strand.
ATTATGCAAGTTATTTTCATCGCTCGGTCATTTTTGGTAAAATTGTAAGTACCTGTCTTAGAATTTCCAAAGTATTTGTCTCACTGCTCAAAAGGCTTTTACAGACAACAAGAGGACTATGCAAGCTGAGCCTGAAATTTTCCAATTTGTCATTTTCCGAAATTATTGCAACAAGGAAATGAGGATGATGTCTCACAATTGCTAAAACAATTAGGTATATACAGTTTTGAGTTTTTATTCATATTATCTGTAGTTATCTTAATTAACGAACCCATTGCGACCAATTGTTCTTGGGTAACTGAGCCATTATTCATCAGTAATATAATCTCTTTGCTCTTAGCATCCAAAGTGCTTGATAGATAATTTAAGGGTGAAAGAAGATTGTCGCTATTTCCGATTTCACTCGTCTTAATTGTCAACACTAAGAATGAAATCAAGTAGCAGGACGTCAATTCCATATTATTTTGTTGGAAAATTTAATGCACTTCTAGTATTTGATACATAGTTTGCACTTATGTCCTCTCTTAGAAAGTGTGTCAAAGTGTGTTACATTTGACAAATACAAAAGGAAAGGTAAAATCGCACATAAGAAAAGGTTCATTGTGTCCATTTGTATATACATTTTACATAACTAGATCCAATTAGATTCTCATTGATAGGCACCATCCCGCTTGTGCATATTTTATGCAACATAAATAACTTTCTGCGGACGACTTTCAAAGTATAGATGAGTATTCATCATTACTATCCTTTCAGGGAGAATAATTACAAACTTCAGATTGCGGAGAAATTGGAATTTAATTTCAGTGTGGGAATGTGTATATATCATAATTTCTAGTATCATTGTATGCATTTCAAATTTTTACATTGTACTTTAATATCATCAAATCATATTAAGATATCATCGATGATTTTTTTTTATTTCGTTCTATTGATTCATTTAAAAATATTCCAAAATTACTACAAATTAATATCACAAATAAATCACAAATTTTAGTTTTCCAAAAAATTATTAAAAGCAAAGTTTAAAAAAATGTTAAAAATGAAAGTTTCCTATCACATTTTTTTTGTTATCAACTAAGTATAGTACTCTATTTTATATTTTGACTTTTCCACAAAGTTGTGATTGGACAGGACGGAAGTAATTGAAAATTGAAATAAATCGGAGTTAATGACTAGACTAGACGCTAATGAGGGCACATCCGTTCATGTGTTCCTGGCATTCATCAAAACTTCCATAGCCGATACTGCACCATGGACATTGGTACTGAGTTGTTGCTGGCATCTCCAAATCAATTCCCAAAACTGTTTTTATTTCTTCCGGATCCAATACTGGGATTAAATTCATAGTCTTCAAATATTGGTCCAAACTCTCATTGTTAGTTTGAACTTCAGTCGTGTGAACCTCCAGATCAATTCCCTGCTGAGTTTGTTCTGTTGTGACATTGTTGTCCATAAGAATGTACTGGTACCAGGGGTTGCAATTGTAAACTTTTTGGACATATTCCTCATTTTGATCTATCAAATTATCCAAGTCTCCAAAATTAATTGTAGATAGATTCTCATCTGACCCGATTTCATTAACTAGAGGGTCATTGACGTTAAATGTGAAGGCTGAATTGACATTGACATCATTGATCACAACCATTTCTGTTTGAGTTGCAGGGGTAACGGGAGTTGGAGGTGGAGGCCCAGGCATGGAAGACAATTCCATTTCATTTCCATTGAAATCATTCCACTTGTGGACGGTTTTACCATCAGCGTTTATTTGAGATAGGAGATAGCCCTGATAGTTAAATGATTCGTGGCTGCTTTCACCTACCACTTTTGGATCGTTAGGAAGTTGTAATGCTCGTGAAGAATCACATTTTGGAGTGTCCAAACCGTTGCTTGTAACATTTTCCTCAACAATAGGACACAACTCTTCAGCAGCCTTTTCCAAAAAATTGAAATCAATATCTGAAATACTTTCCAACAATGATTGTAAGCTGGGTTCAAATGGAAAAATGCTTTCCGTCTCATTTTGAATTTGAGTGACAGTAGCAGACATTTCCTCCTTTTCTTCTAATTTTTCTACGATGGCATCAGTGGCTTGTGGAATGTCTGAGTTTACATTGACACCGCCGTCTTCATTTTTATCACTGTTTGGAGATCTTGAAGGAGACTTTTCCATCATGAAGGCCCTTAAAGCAGCCATTGGTTTTCCCCCTGTAACTCTTTTCCCACCCCGACCTCGCTTTTTCTTTTCCTCGTTAATCGGTGTTCCATTTCCTTCATCTGCTATTGGAGACTTTGCCAGTACTTTAGCTTTCTTTGCAGATGAACGAGTAGCTCTTCGATTATTTTGACTGACAGTTGTCTGTGACGGAGAAACCACCTGTGATATTTATAGGGCAATGTTTAATACACAGTGACAAATCCCCTTTGCATGCATGTAAATACCTCAGGGGTCTCACAACTCGTCAGAGTTTCACCTACTTCAGTAATCTTTCGTTTCCTCGCTCTTTTGGGTCTGGGTTGAGCTACCACTGTTTCATTTTGACCATTTGCATCATCCTCTGCTGAGACTAGCGACGGAAGATTTTCTTTGTCTCCTTCAACCATAATTTTCCTTGGTCGCGGCTTCCGTCCATTTTTTGGCGTGGCGTCTGCTTGAGTCACATTTCTTCGTCGCCCCTTGGTTTTAGGCAATGACGCCGTCGAAGGAGGGTAATTCATTTTATAAAGTCCCAACGCAGAATCAAACTCTAAAAGTGGTTGAAGTGACGTTGACACTGGCGTCGAGGTTGACTCTGCTGTCTGCGGAGTGACGTCGTCCTCTAGAACGATGGACACCACTGCCGGCGTGTTGGCCAATGAACTCAAGGATGGGGAATTGCTTGTGGTTTCTTTCTCAGCCATCTCTGAAATTTCAATTTGACCTATGGACATACAATTATATTTAAGCTACTACTAGAATTGTTTCCAAAAAACAAATAAGTATTACCCAAAGTAATTAAAACACAATTTAAAATTAGTTAGCTGAAAGCGTTTACAAGAAGGTCTGAATTTGAGGAGAACGAACTAAAACCATCAAATGCCAAACTCGACTCGTCTCACAATTTGTGAAGCCGAAAGAATTACACGCTTTGCATAGTTTGCATTAATTTATTCAATTACTTGTAGTTCATTGTTCCAGTACAACACATTTACATTAACATTCAGATTCGTTTGTAATAAGTGATGAATTTTACATTGGAAGAATTTTCGTTACTAGAATTTGTAAAATTTGAATAATTGAAAGATTCCATGCATTTGAGACGACAGTAAGTTGTAGATATAGAATTTAGTAAATATGTTGAACGGCTATTGACAAGTTTGACAATCACACGGAAGAGGAACACACAATTAGATACGACATGATATGCTTTTCATCATAAATAGTCAACAGTTATAAAACTATGATCTAGTACAAGTATTTGGCTGTCAAGCACGATTCATGATATGTTTCGTTACTTTTTGAAAGATTGTAGAGCTTTGTTTAAAACACTACAATTCTGCGTTAGTTTTGATTAATTGGCTACGTCTTAATTAAGAGTTTGATATGTATCGTTGCAGTAGTTGCTTGTAGCAGTGTTAAAATTGATTGCTTTATATAAATAAATTTAATAGTCACCAAATTATTGGATGGTGAAAGTTCTAAAATAGAAAACTATTGCTGCGTAGTATTACGCTTAATTAAGAAAAGTAAATTAATGCTCCTTGTTCCAAGAAATAAAGGCATTTTCGTCATTGTTTAAATTACCTCTGTCACAACAAAGAGCACCAGTTTATAACAATTAACAACAATCGTTGTGAGTGTGGAGCAGTAAGTATTTGGAGCACCCAAAATCCAATGTCATTAATAATTTTCAAGTCTTTCTATCAAACGACCTTCACCTACTTTCTCCCCAAAAATATACAATCTAACAAAGTAGTTAAAATAATCCATTTCTTCTTCTTTTGTAATAATTAAAAAAGTCAAATATAAAAATAAAATGAATAAAATTCTTATTTTTCTGGCCAACCAAAATCCCTTCCAACCATTTCATAAAACTCGGTGTTAACTTTCCGATAAAATTGGCGAAGCGTTTTTATGAGTCCCATTTTGACAACTGGGTGTCTTCTCCCCTTGCTATCATTTAAACAATGAATTAATTTGTTTAAACTTCGCCAACAATAGAAGCCCTTTGTATTGTTAAAGTAAAAATAGTCTCTCTCAAGTTTGTGCTCGAGACCTAGGAATTTTTCAGTTTCCCTCAATACCTGTAAACGATCAAAACACGTATAAATAGATGATTTAACCATCAAAGTAAATAGAGTGAAAGAGCATTTACATTGTAAGGGTCCCGTATCAAGGCGTCACCGTCAATTACATGAATTTGTTCCTTTGGAAAGACGTCCAGCCAACGTCGCATGTATCGTGAATACATTGAAATTCGGATGGCTTTGTAGTTTGTATTCACGTGACCTGTTGGGGTGAGGACAAGTTCTTCTAAGGAAGGCTGTTGAGTTTGTTGCGTTTGTTGGAAGGAGGCAGTGATTGTGGCATTGGCAGAGTTGGCAATTGCAGAACTTGGATTTGGGGGCTGAAAATAGATCTGGGTGTAGTCTGAGATCACTCTGGTCACAGGCTCCCGAACAATTAGAAGCAGCTTTATTGAAGAATTCATCTCATAAATTCGCTCAGGAACTGCACAGAGAGAAAGAGAAAATTGAATGGACATATAATCAATAGTGTAGCGTAAATATAAATTACCTTCTGGTGTCACAAAATAACTGGGAGATTTTTCTATTGCAATTTGATTTGGATACGTTTCTGGCATTTGAGACGCGTACCATTCCAAGCCTTTGATGTAATTCTCGTCCCGATCAAAAAAGTGAATTTCTAGTGGAGACTTTTCAACCTGCATATACAATTTTATTTTTTATGACATGAGTTATAATTTATAGCCAATCAAATGTCTTTATTACCTGTGGATGTAGATTGAGCATGTCAATTAAAGCACGCGTCCCTGCAGAATAATGCATAATGTATATAAACTTTATTACTATGCCTTATAAAATACCTTATACTTGAATTTATACCTACCTGCTTTTCTCACACCAATTATAACACATCCCGGCAGATAGTGACCTTTCCCCTCGGGAGTGACACTGGTTGTTACAATGTAGTCCCTTCCTGCAGACACCTCCCCACTTTCTCCCTCTTGCAAGTTGCTTTCTCCTCCATTATTATTGACCCCACCGGCCCCAAGCCCTTGACCCCCATCATTGAAACATAAAATATAAACAAAGATCAAAAAGAAGAAAATTATCACAAAAAACTTTTTGGTCAGTGGCCGTTTTGAAACTTTGAATTTGGCCACTAATTTAGAGAAAAGAGGTAGTTTTGACATGGATTAGAAATTATAGCTTTGTGAACGTTTGAAGCACTTTATAAAATTATTAATACAATGTATGCGTAAGATTAAGTTACGCTACTTCTCTCCATTAAGATTAGCATTATGGCACTCTTTTTGATATGTATGAGTGGGGTTTGGATGATAAATTATTTACATGTGGATTTTATTAAAAATCGTAGACTAGTTGCTTATATAACTTATTATTAGGAGGTTTGAGTTTTGATATCAACTCATTTTGCGAACGTCTCTTCTCCCCTTTTACAACAAGACGATTCATAAAGTTTTCTTTACTCTGGTTAGCCAAATTGAGGGCTGGTTAGTGAGATTATTTATGTTTATTTTTATCGACTATAGGTAAAGTGGGACAGAGAAAGATTTTAGATTTCTAATTCTATTCTAGAATCTTATTAATAAAATGTTAAGGTGAGGAGGAAGAGGAAAGAAGCTAAGCCCTCGCTGCCTAACTTATCTATTTCATCTGCAGTGGAGTTGGACAGTTGTGGGCTATACAACATGCATACCACCACTGCCTCCCGTAATAGCGGATTATCGATCAAAAAGGAAAGAAAACCCCGAGAAAGCAAGCGTCGGAATATTATATCTGTCAGAAATAAAACCTGGATCCGGGTTTTTCTCATTATACCCCAGAAGACGCTACAACGTAAACGTTTGTTAATTCTTCAACTTCCAATCATGATTTTTTTTGTTTTTTCCAATCCAGGAACATTTGCACGATGCAAAATATAAGCTATTTTACTAGTTTTCATAAAACATGTTAAAATAAGCTTTCAATTCAGTAAATACAGGCTAAATTTATCTGTATTTGGTTTACTATGTTGACTCAGAACTGCAGATTTTACTTTTATCCAGAAGTACTGCATTAGTAGATAAAGCATCCAATATTTTGCTAAACAAATTGTTTGGCATGACTCAGGAAACAAGCTTCAAACAATTTTCGGGGATATGCAAACAACGATATCCATTTACATGATAAAGCAGCAATCGTGTCATCAGTATTGTTTCACGCGTCATTTAGCAATTGCAAAAACTTCAGGTAATGGTTAGGCCAAAAAAATTTTCATCAACCACACCAGTGAATATTTTCTTGTAATTGTCTCATTTCTTTAAAAATAAATAAATCAAACTAAAACAGTTTGCTCAAAGTAAAAATGGCCATAATGCCACGCAGACTTGTTTTAGGGTTTGTTTTAGCTCTAGGATTTGTTCTCCTAATCGCACACAGGTTCAATAATTTAAACACTCTTCAGCCACCGTGTGAATGTGATTTGCAAAATAAACCACAACCAAATTTTTCGTCATATCTTGAAGCTAATGAGAAAATCCGCAAACGATTTCTAAATAAACGAAAAAGGGATTTGTTCGCAGGACGAAACGTGGAATCAATCGGTTTATGGGAACATAAATATGGATGGCAATATGTTTGGAATCATCTTATTCCGGTTTTCACTTGTCCGTATCTTATCGAACGAGTCGGCACTGCAAAAGATGGAGGAAAGTGGATTTGTGGGATGGAAATGTTTGACACAACTGAGCAAATAAAGAAAGGTGTGATACTAACAGCTATTAAAATTTATACTTTCAACTAAAAAACTGCATGATTTACAAAAGATAAGCCTTCAAAACCATGTGTCGTATACTCTTTGGGTGTTGGATGGGATTCGAGCTTTGAAACGGAAATGGTGCAAAGAACTAATTGCTCAGTCTACGCCTACGACTATACAGTCAACAAAATGGACCTTCCTAGCAAATTGGAAAAAGAGTTTAAAAATCGCATCCACTTTTTCAAGTTGGGCTTAGGCTCAAAGAAACTGGCTGCAGAAGATGAAAGATTTAGAACATTGAAGCAAATAATGAAAGAAAATGGACATGATTGGATTGATTTTTTAAAAGTAAACAAATATAATCATTTTAGATTTAATTTTAATAGAATAAATTCAATAAATAAACTAATTTTTGCTAAGCAGGTAGACATAGAAGGGGCTGAATTTGAGTTACTAACTGAATTAAATGATGATTTCGAACGCATTCCTTATGGTCACTTAAATATAGAGATACATTTGGATCAGACTGCAGGACTTGAAGACATGGCAAAGCAAAAGAAAGAATTTGTGAAGATTTTCAACTTTTGGGATGCTTTAGAAAGCAAAGGGTTGAGGTATTTGGGATATTAATTACGAAATGTTATTTAAACGATGATGCATTAATTGTTGTTTTTGTTCAGGGCGTGGTTTTGGGAAGACAATTACTACATGTGTGCGTTTGAAAATGCCATGCCTGTGGTGATGGAGTATTCATTTATCAATGTTTTTGATACACAGAGAAATAGACTGATACAATTTTGAGAGTTTGTTAATTATTTTCTTTGATATTTTATAAAGCAATTAAATTATATTCCTATTGAGTCAGCGAAATTTTTAGTTATTATGCAGTGCATAGTATTCACAACATTAGAATAGTTGAGATTGACAAGCGAGTCGGATTTTATCACATTAGTATGAACTTTAACACTACCGATCATTTGCTAATACTGTAAATTCTCATTGCACCAGCAACTCGTCGATTATGAATGCATATGAGAATTCTGTATCATTTTTCTCAGGAATCTGTCTCGCTGCAAACTCCTTGAATGTCAAGATATCAAACAAACATATTTATACACGACAACTTAATTACTTGTTTCACATTGTACACAACGCACATCAAATATCAGTGTTAAAATGGAAAACTTGTCATCACATTTTGAAATTATTTTTACTACGCTTTTAATTGCCATTTCTTGGTGCCAGCAAGTGAAAGTTTACACGCAACCAAACTTTAATGGTAAACTATAATAAAACAAATATTCAATGCTCATTTATGTTTTACAATTTTCGTTAAAAAGGTTTTGAATCAACTTTCAATATCTCCACTTGTGTTCCAACATTACCAATTTTATTTTCTGGAGGAATCCATTCTATTAACAGCCAAGATAATTGTGCTCAACTGTATAATGAACCCAATTGTGAGGGGGAATATCTGATTGCAAAACCTGGGACGCAACACAGTCAATTGAGTGAATATAAATGGCACGACAGCGTCAAATCCCTAGGACCTTGTCATCCAAAGTGTCATTCAGATAACATCCAGTCAACAAAAGGATTGGAAACATTGTCTACTCGTTCCATACAAATCTCACCAATTGGACGGTATTTCATGACTGGTAATCTCAAAAACGACAAATATGTCGAAAACTAGCAAGTTAAAGCTAAAAAAAATATTTTGACAAATTTAGAGTTTGGAAATTCACGGAACATACAATCTATAGTTTTGAACATTTCTATCGACGGTTGCTCTAACATACCGTCAGAAATACGAGCTTTGAAAAAAGATAAAACACATGGAATTGAATCAGCCCGAATCAAGTTTAACACGTCCGTATGTGTGGAAGCACATCTTCTTCCAAACTGTCAAGGAGCAACATATCGTCTTACCCTAGGAAAGAGTAAAACGGTCTACTCTTTGGGGGTATTTGATATCCAATTGAGACTCGACCAGTTTGAGTCGTTTTCATTGTGTGGATTTGATTGCAAAAGGGACGGGACAAGCTCGATAGATCATGAGGAAGAGTTAAAACTCCATGCTAAATATTTATGCGGAACAAAGCAATATTTAGATAAACATAAATGTCACAATTTCACAAAATCTTATTTTGAAGTATCTGAATATGAGACAATTGACCAACAGATTTTCATTCCCTCTCAAACCCCAAATTCTCCAAGTACAACTGCTCAACCAACAGAGAAAACTGATAATTCTTATTCAAATGAGACTGCCGAAGCTTATACTCAATCTGGAACATTATTGGTATTTCTTGCAATGATTCCCGT
>JAQIXN010002486.1:0-11432 GCA_034698145.1 Proisotoma minuta
GTCCCGCCTCCCCCAGACGCTTTACCCCCACCGCCTTGAATTTTACCGGCTGTGGCGCCTCCAGCTGTCAAGTATATTTTTGGTAAAATTCTCTAAAAGGGAAAATACTTAATTATTGTCTCAATTTTAATCTCAAATCTCAAGTTACCCCCTCATTGCCCCCACTATTGGCTGGTATCACGACAACACTCTTTTCTCCCATAAACCCCCCTCTCCCCTTTCTCGAATGTGTTGCTAAAATGCTGAGATCACTTTTGAGAGGTTTTGGCTTGGTGTCACTTTCCCCATCCTTCTCCGCAATCACAAAAGCAGCCAGGGCTACAAGAAGGGATGAAGCCTAATTTTTAGAAACAGAAAATGTTAAATATTTTAAAGATGTCCAATGTTTAAATGAAAGTGAAATACTCACAAAATAGCGAACCATTACAAAACTAAAAAGATTAGAATTTCAAATTATCAACCCCTCATTTTGAAAACTTATTATGATTTGAATTTGTTCTGCAAACTCTTTTCACCGACTGACAATCATTTGCAGAATTTCACTCAACTTTTATACCCAAAACAAAAAGAAAAATGTTCCGCATCCCGGATTAGAATTTAACGGGGAACCGGAAAAGATATAAGATAGGACTGCAGATAATTGATGGAACGGAATAAATAACTAGACTCATATACTCACATACATTTTAAAACAAAAAATGGACATGTTGTTATTTATCAGCCACCCACTGACATTGTCATGACAACCAGCTTCCGCTAATGGATGGACTCGTCGTGAGGATGTGCTAAGATTATAAATAAGATGTCAAAAATTGCATCTCTCATGACTTGACAGAATTCCCCAAAATGTTGTCCACATTAAAATAATAAATACTAGCCACGGGAATTTGGTGTTAAATTAAATGTTTTTCTCGGAGTGACCATTTAGTCATGCAAATAATTTTATTATTTCCCATTACTTTATTGTCCTGTCATCCATCTTCCAACACATTTTATTTAGTGACCGTTGTGGATGGGAGTCGTGTGTTTCACCTAATTCATAATCATTCTCCCTGATAATATGAGACGTGGTCGTGGTCATGGTTATTTTGTAAATTGCATAACTGTTTATCTTCTCAAGCCAACATTTTCTAAGATTTTTATTGAAGAATTTGACAATTATGTCAGAAAAATGATCCCAAGATGTATACATATGATATATAAAAAAACTGCAATATTCGGATAATGTAAATAAATATTTTTGCAATTTGTCTGCAAAGTCAAGGTCACAAGTTCATATTCACAAAATGTTATTCAACTTTAATTATTGCATACACGTGCAAAATTTATTGCTCACATTATCTTATTAAGATGAACCAAAGGATTGCTTTATTTAAGTATACCCAAATTGATTTATATTGACCCGTGTATTTAAATATTAATAAATACAAAAAACAATCATTGCAATTGATCATTAACTTATTCCATCAAAACAAACTTATATATTTCTCCTGTTAGTTAATTATTCAAAATGTTACGGTCTTTAAATTTTATCATTGTTTTAATCACGACGGTATTATTTCAACGGTCTGATTGTTATGATTTTGTGAATATTTATAAAGACCCAAACGATGTTCATTTCTATCTTTATGCAACACCCAGGTACTACCAATTTTACAAACAGGAATTGAAAATAGTGACAATTTCAACTTTTTTTCAATATTACAGCGACACAAATTTAGCCACAGAAATAATTTACAATAATATATCTTCTTTGGGAGAGAGTGGGTTTAAATGTGGAAAAATCAACACAACATTTATCATCGGATTCAGATCAAATTCAAGTAGTGAAATGTTCCAAATGGTTAAAGATGGTACTTATGAGAAATTTTATTTTTCTTGAGATATTTTGTAAATTATGCTAATTTTAAACAATAGCTTTCTTGTCATCAACTCTCTGATGGAACTATATTGTTTTGGATTGGGGCAAACTAAGCACGCCTTTGCCCCCACAATTGACTTCAGACCTTTATGTATTGGCTGTTGAAAACGTTACCATTGTTTCCCAAAGAATAACTGATTTCATCTCTTGGCTAAAAAATGTTGAATGTATTGCGTCCTTTTCTGACATTTACATGGTCGGACATTCTCTAGGAGGTAAATTGAATATTATCATATTATTAAAATCAAGAGGGAAAACTTGTTTACGACCATTTTCTCAAGCAGTCCCACTGCTTCCACTGCTACCCGTTTCACTCATTTTTTTCTCTCTCTTTGTTTACATTCCATGCAAACATATTTGCATGCATTTTTCGACACGGGAAAATTACGAAATATTTAATCGGGAATCTACTAATATTTGCGGGCTTCGGCCCGCAGGTTCTTCTAGTAAATTGTTAAACTAAGCCTTACCTTGGATGGATGAGATTTTGAAATTTGATGTTTCGGTGAAATGTTTTGTGAAAGGTTTTGATTCTTTGAAAGAATAAATATTAATGACCACGAATTCTCGACACCAAAGGTTTTTATGCCAAGTCACAGGTCAGTTTGTAAAAGGCATTGATAAAAATAAAATGTAATAAAACAGGTGCTCACAACTAAAAAGTTGTCCTTTTTAATCTCTTTTCCTCGTGTAAAAAATGTAAGCCTGTTTTCAACTTTGAAGTGAACAGAATTCATATTTTTTGTAACTGTCTTTGACGGTTTTTATAAAGAAAGGATTAAAAAGGAACCTTAATTAAAAATAAAGTTCATTGTGAAAATGAATATGTGATGATTTTTAAAAAAGGTTGACATTTGCCCGTCTGGGAAAAAAATAAAAATAGATAAATGTGGGGAACAAAATAATTAAATATATTATCGTAAAACTTTTAAGAATTTCAGCTTCAAAGTTTTTCTCCTCGTCAGTTCCTTGGGATATTGCTCTATATATTTTAAATAGGCTTTATTGTCTTTTAAATAAACAGTTTTTAACTCGACGTTTTTAATCGCAAGTTAAAAATATCTCATGTGTAAATTGTAAATATATATAGCCCCTTTGTGCTAGAGTATTTACTTCATTAAGAGTTGTCAATTTTCTATAAAAATGTATAAATCTGTGCTTTAAAAACACATATTGCTGTTCTTACATCTTAACAAATCATGTTTTATTTTCGAAATTAATTCTACTTCTTATAGTGGCTAATTTCAAAGTATGACGTTACAACTAATTCGTGAGTGATTTTTTGTTCAAATAAATTAAAATTAACGTTGTTCGTTTAATCCTGCAGTTTATCTTATCTTTGTGTTGAGTTCTTGTCCATATCATTCATTCTACAAACTTATCTTTATATTTGTGGTAATGAGCCCATTTCGGTTCAATAATTATTATATTGTGGACTTTGTATTTGATCACAACGCTAGTACAATACATAAAATTCATTGTTTTTTTATCCGAAGTAAAAAACAATAATCCAATGGAAAAGGCATTGACGTAATTAGTTTATTTACTACTGGCTTAACTATTTGTATTAAAAATTGTTTTACTTTTATTGCAGATTTGACTTCCAAAAGGGATATAAATTTGATTGGCAAAGTGACAACATTAATCAGTTAAACATTTGGATGCTAAAATTTATTTTGGCCACTAGGAATGATGTTGTAGACGAAATTGAGCCTTTTAAAGCTATTCAAAGGTTAATAATAAATTAAGGGAACGAGCTTGTATCTAAATCATGGTAATGGTCCCTATGACCAAATTAGATAGTCCCAAAAATTATGTAGCCTTTGCCACTTTTGGACATAGCAAAAAAGCTGTCCAAAATGGTCAATGTGGAAAATAGGAAAAATACGAAAAAAATAACCAAATCTGCTATTACATTCTAAATATCGATTTAAAATTATAGATGGGTTGGAGCTGACGATATGAAAATGGACGAGGCAAGAATAGAGTTAATTCCTCTAATCAGATTTCCACTCATTAGTCTTGCAGACTTTGACAACATTGTGTTAAACTCTGGGCTTTTGTCAAAAACCCAATTAATTGATCTATGTATTTTATTTGCAGATAAAAATAAATCATGAAAATAAAGCACTAGATTAACCGCGCGTACTCAAACCATACACATTGAACTATTTTTCACCAATTCAAACAATTAAAATCACAAGATTTTTGCAACAATTAAAATTTTAAAAATAAGTACACGCATAAAAAACACCAAAAATAACCATATAAAAACTAAACGAATACTTAAATCTCAATAAAACTCAAATTAACTGGAAAAGCAAATTGCAAAAGAAACTTGTGACCTTTGGACCTAGGACCCACCACTTTACCAAAGGGAAGAGAGGCTGACCAAAAGATAAGTGAATAACTTGTATATGTCAGCTGGCCGAACCTAAGTAGGCCCAAAGATACTGTCAAGTCCTTTCTTTGACAAACCCGTAGGACCAAAGGATACAGCGATGTCTGCGACCGATGACACCACAACACTTGATGAATCCCAAATGGACTTGGAGGAGACCATTGAGGGGGAGGACGAGGATGATGATTGGGCCAACGCACTAGGAGGAGAAGATGAGAGCCAACAGGACAACAATGTGGACATCAACACACTCACTGATAGGGAAATTATTTTAAAATCTTTTGCCAAAATCCAATACTTAAGCAATACGGTTAACAAACTTGTCGAATGTACTGTTAGGTATGAGAGAGAAAAGGGGATCCTCGTAAAACGCATGAACCGTCAAGACGTAAGCCTAAAAACAATGGAAATCAAAATTGACCAGCAAAGCAAAACCATTCAGAAGCAACAAAAAACAATTTGCGACCTCCAAAAACGACTAACAATGGTAGAGAAAATTGCTGAAGACTCCTATTGTGACAAATTCAAACGCAACATAATTGTATCCGGGCTTGGTGCAAAAAACGAAGATGAAGCCTATGACAAGCTCAACAATGCCATCTCAAATGGGAGAAAGAGTTTTCTAAAAGTGGAGTCAATTATTCCCATAGCCAACAGAAAGAAATTTGTGTTTAGACTCTACAAAGACGAAGATAAATCCCTCATCTACAGCAAATCGAAATATTTAAGAGAGAGGGGCGTCACCCTTGAAGATGACCTTCCTCAAGCACTAAGAGAAGACAAGAACATGTTACTACTGAACAGAAAACAACTCTTTGATAACGGAGCAGCCGAAACAGCTAAAATTAAGAGGCGAGGAATGCTAGTCGATGACAAAGACTGGTATTATTACGACCGCAACACAAAAACGATGACTAAACAAGTTCCAAAATTCAAAAACAAAATGAGTCAGAAATGAGGATATGGCCGGCTCTCATCAAATTCACAACTAAACCAAAAAAGCAAACTGACTATACTCTATTGGAATATTGACGGATTAATGAATAAGGATTTTGAATTCTATGATTATGTAAATACTACAAATGCAGATATAATAATTCTTTCAGAAACGTGGGTACAGATGCTACCCCAGCTTACAAAATCAATGTTAAAGTCGTACGAAATCACTGTAGATCCTGCAACAAAAGGGGAAGGCAGAGGAAGACCAAAAGGAGGGATGATTATAGGAACAAAAATTAAAACAAAAATCCAAAGCCAACAAAACATACATCAAATCAAAATCAACGATTGCAATATAATTGCTGCTTATGCTCCTCCAGAAGATGGCGGAGAAGAAGTTATCAAACAAATCAAAGACACTATCAAAAGAAATGATGGAGCAATAGAATTCATCATTGGGGATCTTAATGCTCGAATCGGCCAATTTTCCCCAGCAGCAAATTTAATTAATTTAAAACAACGAATCACGAGAGATGTGCTTAAGAACAACAGAGGGACATTATTAGTTAAAACGATTAATGAATATGGATGGAGTATAGCAAACGGAGCTACAGATAGTGATGCCAAAGGCTCTTTCACTTTTCAAAATCACAATGGCAGCAGTGTCATTGATTTAGTCCTACTTTCACCAACAGCAACAGATGAGACCTGCGACTTTGAAGTCCTAGAATCATACCATTCACATCATTCTCCCATTATGCTAAAAATTCACAACAATGAACACACTAATGACCATCCAACCAGTAAAGAAAAATTCAAAAGAATTAAATGGAATGAAGAGAAAAAAATGGAATTCTTGAAAATTTTCAACAATACAATGCTAAAAAGAAAATGGACAATAGAAAATTATCAAGTCGCAGTAGAAAAATCAGCCACTGAGACTAACATGCTCAAATATATACCATATTGCCCAACACATAAAATCAAGTGTGCCCCTTGGTATGATGATGAATGTAAAGCTAGCAAAACCAGCCTTAGAATAGCCCAAAATGGTATTAAACGTGCTGGTAATGCCACCATCCATGCAGAAAATTATCAAAAGTTCCTACACCAAAGAAAACTATATTTCAGACTCAAGAAGGAGAAAAAGAAAGCATACAATGAAAAGAAGCTGGAAAGTATTATACAGGCTAAAAATAGTACCGATTTTTGGAACGCCATCAACAGATATAGAAGTGCGCGTATAAATAACACACCCAACCCGATCACAAAAGCTAAATGGGAGGAGCACTACAAATCATTGTTTGCCTCTTCATCCCCAGATTTAGTTGAAGAAGAAACTTCCCATGCACTTGTTGACAATGAAATGAACGACCCAATCTCAATTGAGGAACTCGGCGAGGCACTCAAAAAATTATCTAATTGCAAGGCCCCTGGCATAGACGGCATTCCAAATGAAGTACTAAAAACAACATCCCTGGGAAATAGAAACAAAATGCTTCAAATGCTTAATCAGATCTTTATCAATGATGATATTCCGGTGGACTGGACAAAGATAGTAATATGTCCCATTTTTAAAAAAGGCGACAATGAACAACCATCTAATTATCGCCCAATTTCTCTCATCTCAACCGGACTAAAGTTGGTGACCTCAATTTTAGCCAGAAGACTACAAAAATGGAGCGACGACAATGGTGTTATTTCCGACTACCAAACCGGATTCAGGAAAAATATGGGCTGTCAGGAACAAGTCTTCACTCTAAATACAATAATTCAATCCAGACTAAAAAACAAAGGTGGAAGACTTTTTGTGGCTTTTTTGGATATAAAGGCAGCTTTTGACAGTCCGATCCACAAAAAGCTCTGGGAAAGAATGAGGAAACTTGGGATCGGAGAAAAGATAATTTCATTTTTCAGAAGGTTGTACAACGATGCAAACGGAATTGTTAAAACACAACAAGGTCCTTCAAACTCATTTTCGGTTGAAAAGGGAGTGCTTCAAGGAGAAAGTGCCTCCAGTGAGATATTCAAATTATTCTTTGAAAAAACTGTTGAAGACCTAGCAGCTTCTGACACTCAGGCCATGCAATTAGGTGCAAAACTGATTCACATGTTACTATTCGCGGACGACGGTGCCCTATTAGCAGCAACAGCAGACCAGCTTCAAAAAAAACTCAACACTCTACAAAAGACACTTGAAGAAATTGGCCTATCACTCAACGCCAGCAAAACAAAAATCATGGTTTTTGGAAGAAGGTCATCAAAACCCCACGCAACCCTTAAATGGAGAGAGGAAGACTTAGAGGAAGTAGATGAATTTGTATATCTGGGAGTCCCCTTCCACAAAAATGGTCTCTTTGAACTAACAACTAAACATATGATGGCAAAAGCAACAGCAGCATCAGTAAAAGTCACCAATATTTGCAAACAAGCAAAAATACCCCCAGTTGAGATTCACATTAAACTTTTTCATGCCATAGCTAGATCTACCTTACTATACTGTGCACCAATATGGGGAATTTCACATGTTGAAGAACTAGAGTCAATCCACTGCCGCTTTTGGAAAGCTACTTTTAGACTACCAAAGTGTACTCCAGGGTACATAGTAAGACTTGAGACTGGAACGACTCACATTGGCGTGTTTCTACTTCGAATTACCTTGAAATTTCTAGTTAGACTCCTCCAAAGGGTAAATGGAAGTTTGCTAGCTGAATGCATAAGCTGGCAATTAAGATGGTCAAATAGGCTCAACGATGCAAAAAGTTGCTGGGGCACTGGACTCAGAAAATGGATCAAAGAAATTACAGGATTTGATATCCAATGCGAAACCAATGACATTTTGCTACAATTCATCTTCACAAACTTTGGTGTAATGATATCCAAAGCTACCGACTACTACAACAATAACGACATTCGAAGGATGACAAATTCCAACTTCGTCCCCCACTTTAAAAATATTAAGACCCACATTGGAACGGAATGGTACCTCACACAAAACCTCCCGCAGCAAATCACAAGCATAATGTTTCAACTACGCGTGAACCTTTTCTCTCTCAAAGCGTCTCAAAGAAAGATCCCACTGAATGTAAATGATAACTGCCCCTTTTGCAAAATTAATTTAAATTGTACGATAGAACACTATTTATCCGATTGTATTCAGCTAAGTAAGGAAAGGAAAATTCTTAAAAATTACGGATTCAACGTTAACTTCTGCAAACTCTTTCAATTGCACTCAAAAAATATTGACTTTATAAAATGCATCGCAATTTTCTACATAAATATCTGTAAACTTTTGCCATAATGTAACTTTAAATAACTTTTGTAATGATGAGGGCTGAAAGGCCAATTCGTAGTAATAAAACTGATTGATTGATTGATTGAAAATATTCACATTTATTGAAAAGTTAGAGTCTTTATACACCAAATAACTGCTTTCCAATTAAAAAAATTAATTAAAAATTATTATTTGCTTCTGAAATTAAGATACATGTTGTTATATTTGTTTTTATCTGAATTAAATTCCACAAATAATCAAATGCCGGGGTTCTGAGAAAACTGTAATTCTCTAATGGCCGTGAAATATTTTGTTCTTCGATCCTCCTTTGGGTCATAGAACAAAATTTCAGATCACAAAAAGTTACATCTCTTTAAGGGAAAAATATTTGTGTCCAATAAATTTCAAACGCAAAAATACAGAATTTTGTGTAAATAATGAGCTACGTTATTTATTACCGATAAATTTGTATTTGTATTAGATAAATTGAAATTTTAAGAGAAATACACATTATCATTTTAATTGCATAGATAATTAAATGATGAGCTCCGACCCGATTTTGCAGTGTTAAGGTCAGAAACTGATGAAATTGCTAATTATAGTTGAAATTATTAAAAAAGGATTTTAAAAAAATGCAATATTCATACATTTTACATTATAATTTTGAAAATTGCTCGGGAATACTTTTTTTTTTAATTTCCACGTATTTGTTGAATTCAGTTGAAAATTTTGGGATAGCAAATTTAAATTCCTTTTTCAATTTTTGGAATTATAAAGTAAAATGTACGAATTTTGCTATTTTCCTTAAATTTCCTTTTTAATTAATACAATTTCAATTAGGTACCTTAATTATATATTATTGGTAAGTATTTTATTTGAGGGTTAACATTTGTAACTATCCTAAATTTTAATTAGTTTATGATTAAAATTTTAAATACTTATTTGTATTTTGTGTGTAAATGTTATTGGCCGAAATGTTTGTGAAAGATCATGGAAATTGTTTGTTAGTTAATTGTGTGAGATTTAAATTTCTGAACTGTGGAGCTTTGCGAAAATTTGGATAACGTCAGTTTAGATGTTTTAAATTTTCTTTTTAGGTTAATATAAATTACAGAAATTTTGTATAATTTAAGGTGTGTTAATTTCTAAATGATTCATGGGTTTAAAACTGATTAAATAAATTAAATTAGATAACATATGTTCAAAAAAGAGAAAAACAGAAAGAAACACAGAAAATGCGACTGACAGAGAAAATTTCAAATTCCACAATTTTTGGTACAATTAATTAATTTACATTCGAACTACATTTAATTACTAATTGTGCACAGGCCCTTAAATTAATTAATTGCTGTGCCAAAAATATGAATTACATTATATTACAACTAATTAAAGATAAAATTTGCAGACTAATTTACAATTTTTAATATTTGATTAATCTTATGGTAAATTTAAATTTAAATTTAGCAGAACTCTATTTAAGGCAGATTCAAATTTCGTTGCACTGTTTCTAAGGCTAGATGCTAATTAGCGGCAATTTCAAATTTTATTTAAATTCGTTGATGCATTTTCTAAAGGACACGATGCAAGGTACATTTTAAAAGTTTGGAGCATGCGCATGCGCAAACTTTTCTTAGCTAGGATCACAATACGCTTTGGAGCAACTTTTATTAAGTTGTTTAATTAATGGAATACTTATTTTTGAACATTTTATATAAGGAAGGTCAAAGGTCGGTAATTTAAGGTGAGCATTTAATTATATTTTAAATAACAAATGAACATTTTGGAACACATTTAGTACCTTGTAGAGAATTTTGGAACACTATGTGTGAATTTGGGATTTTTTGGAATTGTTTTATAGGTCAAGGGTGAAAGTGGTCAAATCTACAGACTTTTTTGGAACACATTTATTTATGGAAAAATTGTTTTGCCCATTAATCTATTGAAAAGTGCCCGAAACGGAGCTTTTTTCCAGTGGAATTTATTCTTTGCAGTGATAAAAACAGGTATAATGGGAAAAACTCATTTTGTTCAGTAAACTAAACAAAATATGAGAAGTGTTCAATAGTCAAACTACTAATTTTTTCATTATTTCCACCAACCAGTGGAAAATTTACTTTTGACTAAAATTTTCTTTGCCATGGGAAAAAGTGCTAAACAAATTCCAAAATTTTCCCACTGCCCAAATTACAAACTGTGCAAATCCAAACAACTCTTTGTTTTGTTTTTCCCACCCCCAATCTTTAACGAGCTTATCCGATCAAGCAGCTTTTGGGCGAGCTTCAAGCTCGAAAGGTGCAACTTTGGGGAGCTCGCCAACAGCCTAATAGACGAGCTTGTAGTGGAAGTCGAGCTGCTCGAGCCAGATCTTTTACCCGCCAAACTTGAATTAAAATTAAAATTATCCCGCAGCTGAATCTGGGCTGCGAGCCCTCTTTGAAGCGGCTCGATCCCTAGCTCGAGAGAGCTCGAGATTTCAATAAATTTAACGTCGTATGCTGTAGCCAATGAGCGACCTTCGAGCGGGGAGACGGAGCGAGAGCGTTCCAAATCGGATTTGTTGCCGACAAGAATCACGACTTTTTTCGGCGCGTGTGTAGATTGAGGCTGTGACTGCGCATGCGCAAGTTGGGCGAGAGCTGAGCGCGCGAATGCAAAAGAATCTCGATCAGTGACGGAATATAGGAGTAGAACTGCGTCGTATTTGTAAAGATGGTTGACCTGTCAATAAAAAGAATTAAATTAGGGGTCGTTGCGTCATTTTCGGGGGACGACAGACGGGCAAGCAGGGAAGGCAGTTTTTATTTAGTTAAAAGGTCAATTTTAATTCAGAGTTCGATAAAAAGCAAAAAAGCACCTCGAAAAAGTTGATCTATTGCTTTATTGTTTTTTTGTTTTTT
>JAQIXN010002487.1:0-11428 GCA_034698145.1 Proisotoma minuta
TCTGTCTCAATTTCCCCATCATCCTCTTCAGTCTCAAAATAGTGAGATATATTCTTCTCTTCAATTCTCATAATCTCACCATCTATTGTTTGCAGACGTTCTCGACCTTGGTCAACGCCAACGACAATTTTTTGCTATGTTATTTTACAAAAAAATACCAAATTGCTTCTAATAATGCATTTCAAAAAGGTGGTTTATTGAAAACAGAAATAACAATCAATGTATCATAGTAAAATAGGAATGCACTAAAACCCTACAAGAATTTTATTATTATTATCGGTAATTCAAAAATAGAAAATAATAATTGCTGGAATGCTAAATCCTACTGCTGCTCTTTCTCACTGGTATCTCTTGATGCCAAAGCAAATATCTGATGTCTCACTTCTTCAGGTAGTTCAGTTCCAAACATGTAACGAAATACATTCAATACATCCATTTTCTTCTCTTTTGCAGTTCGCCTGTCAATTTTCTTTCTCCGCACTTCGTTCAGGAATGTCTCAAATTTCAAATCACCGTCAATTCTGTTACAAATAGAACCAAAACATTAAACTATTTTACTTAATCAAGCATTATCATTGTAACTTACACCGCAGACGTCACATTGTATTTACGTATCCATCGGACAAAAGAGCCGTGGAAGAATTTTCTTAGAGGACGAAGACTCAGAAGAATGGATTCAATGAAATAAATATGTTCTAATTGTTTAGAAATCCTTCCAACCTTGGCTCTTTCACGCAATTCCTGAGATAAATTAATAAAATATGATAGATAATGATATTATTATATTGCATGAATTAAATTGGACTTACCATGACTTTATCTAAAGCAAACCCTGTAAGTAAGTTCTGAAAAAGTAGTAAGATATTAGTTTTGCAGAGCACGCAAAATGAAATAAATACTAACAAAAAATGCAACAGGAATCAGAATCAGGAATGATAGGAAAATCAAAAGCCTGATTGCCCGATTTTTCTTGACTTCGTCATGTCCTTCTCCGCCGTCTTCTTTAAACGTGTCATTAAACTCAAACTCCCCTGCAAATTAAAACAATACCCCTTTGTTACTTTTCATGCTTTTGGAAATAACTTCTAAATCAAGAAATCACCCCACCTGTCATCATTACCAATACTCGCAATGACCAAGTGAATATCCCCAAAGGACCAGGGAAGCTACCATCCTGTTAAAGATTATCATGTTATAATGACAATTTTGTCAAAATTAGTTGATCATACTTCATCGAACAGAATGACGAATGCTAATGTGAATCCAACCAATAATGGACTGCAGCAACAAAGAACTTTTACGATTTGAATCACAACCTTAAAAAAAATCAATGAAAATCCTAATTCATATAAAAAGTATGAAATTTTCTCCAATTTTACCTGCTTTAATACTTCAATAATAAGTCCAATCTCTTCGTGCAACTTTCCTGCATCCCGCATTAAAAGTATCCAAGCAAGTAGGATACCAGTCTGGATATAAAAATTCACAAGTTAAAATACTATTTTTATCACATTTATTGATGTTTCATACGGCTGCACAATTTCGGTGAACAATTGAGGGCTCTGTCCCAAAGATAACAGGAGTAATTGCTGCAACACCCAAGCCAATTTGGACGAGTTGAAATACGTTCGACAAGCTCCAAATGTAACTTAATCCGACAGAACAAAATTCAAAAACTTCATTGGTCGTGGAAAGGATCAGGTAGATGACAATGATAATCGAAGCAACGATGGCTGTTGGTGAAGATTGAAAAACATTGCAATAAGTAGTCAACACGAGAAGTGTGTAAGCCATTAGCCAAATTAGCTGCAGGTGTAAAAAAAAAAAAAAAAAGTCAACATGAGTGTGCTAAAAACGTTTCATAATTTTATAAATACCTGGCACATAATCCATCCATAAATAATTGAACGCAACTTTTGGCACTTTCTGACGCAAAAAAGTTGTACGAGAGGATGCATAAGTATCTCTTTCTGTATTTCATAGTCCCACCATTGTGCATTTTTCAGATACTTTGTCTCTTGCTGTGGCAATTTCTCAACCGGATCTGTATAACCTGTGATTGATCTACAGTACAAATAATCCAGAATTATTCAAAGTATATGATGTTTTAACATTTATTCCCAGTGTTATGACATACCCAAAATCCGTGACAATCACATCTACATCAGACGACTTATTAGAACGTTTTCTTTGTGTGAATGCAGAATCCATGAGTGCCTTTACTGATAGGGGAGATTGCTTATACAGAAGGGTTATGTTAGTATCGGTGAGCCAAAATTGAGGTTCGGGAATGGCACTAAGATATTTTTGCATTGTTTCAACCGGACAATTGAGGCAAGCGTACATAAAACTTGAACAACCCATGTCGTCATTCGTCTCATACAAATATTGTATTTTGGTTCTACTTCTTTTAAATTTACGGCTTATCAGACTTTCCACACATCGATATCCATCAGGAAAGGCACCTTTCAATCAAGATATTAAATTAATATTTTTATAGTGTTTTGTATATTTAAAAAAAATGTTACAACTCACCATTTTCACTTGCATAATGAATCGCTAGTCTTGATCTTTTATCCACTATTAAAATGTCAACTCTTTCGTCTCTCACAAGAATGTCGGTGATTTTTGGGTGGCGTTCAATAGCTGCCAAATGCAGAACCGTTCGACCATTTTCATCACTTTGGTTTAATTGGATTGGAGTGCATATGGCCATGATTTTTTCCAGGATTTCACATGATTTTTCTGTTTCTCCAGCCTCCAAGCAAAGATAATGAAGAATAGTTTGTCCACTTGCATTAACATGGAGTGAAAGGTCCAACTTGTATTCTTTTTGGAGTAAAAGTTTGGTCATTTCCACAGCTTGTTCTTTTACAGCTTTATGCAGCGGAGCCAACTCATCAAGATTCTTCTTGTTTATCAATGAACCATTTGCATTATCATATTCCAAAATCACTCTTGCACACTCCAACGCCTTTTCAATACTCCCTTCAAAGTACAAACAAACTTGAAACCTACAAAAATAAGCAAGTTAAAATGCAACGCTTTACCCTCAGCAGCATAATGAAGTGGGGTGTTTCCTCTGTTGCAAAACGCATCCACCTTGGCTCCGCATTTTAAGAGCACATCCGTTAGTTCTGGAAACCAATTTCTTGCAGCATAGTGAAGTGGAGTAAAGCCTGCGTGGTCTTTGGCGTGAAGGACACTTTCCCTTTCAGTCCTCACTCCGCCGTTAGGACCTTCTCCAAAGCCAAGTAAAAGTTTTGCAATTTGGGGAGCCCTTTCATCTCCTGAATTATCACAACAATGCAGTTTAATTTAATGCAACCTCTATGCTGATTTATATATAGTTACCCGAGATGCTAAGGGTGTGCAATGGAGTCCTTTCTTCGTCATCTTTCTCATAAAGAAGATTTGGATTTTCTTCCAACAATCTAATAATTTCTCCAAAATTTTCTGAATCACAAATTACTGCATCGTGCAGACGAAGATCTCCTTCTGAAGTATTTGAAGAGGAATCGTCATTGTTTTTCTTCATAATTGTTTCGTTTTCTATTTTAATCGTTTGTTTGTTATTATGAGACATTCCAGATGAACTTGGGGGTGGGGTCAAAAGTCTTCTACTCAGGTAAGAATCTTCGTCATCTCTTGGCATTATAACCTAATTCAATCATTTAAATTCCTCTATTTTTTGTCTCAAGTCTCAGATTTACACAAAAGAAACTTTAATTCATTCACTCAGTCACACCCACCCAAATCACTTTAAAAAGGCCAAAAATATTTATAGATAGCAGAAATTATTCTTATGTTCTCCTATGTTGCGAATCGGAGGAAAATGGCGTCTCACAATCTCAAGTTGAGTTGAGGCTTTGCAACGTATAGCTTTCAATCTTTGCACACTTTGCTTACGCATAAAAAGTCTTTATAATCTACAAAATAAGGAACTTTATCGCCTTTTCCATAACTTGCTACAATCAATGAGTCACATTTCAAGCCTCCAATGTTTCGGTTTAATAGATATTATCAACCATCAAACTGCTTTAAGATAAGATGTATTATAATTTGATTGAAACAAAGCTATGTACAATCAATGAGACTGCAGAATTAAAGCTAATGATAATGAGTGAGTATATAATAAAGACAATTTGCATAATACCTTTTTCTCAAAAGATATGCAGATGAATGGTAATGGCGAAAGGCTTATGAGTCTCAACTTTGAGAATTTCTCACAAGTTGAAAATGAAATGAAACTGTATTAAACGAAAGAAAGAGTGTATGTATGCACTTATTCGCGCATGCATTATGATGACACACAAAGGGATGAGAATTTGCCCCAAGTTGTTAAGGGTGGAAAATCTCATTTCCTAAAGTGCATTCGTATAAATGAACAATTGAACACGGGCTTAAGCTATATAAGGAAACAAGACATTTCTGTCCAGCATAAAAAGATTTAAAGTCAACTTTTGAAAAAAAAAACGAGAGGATGGATAGAAGGATTTAATGAGTTGACCGAACCATATAAGAAAGACACGACGGTGCCTGTTATTATTATTTATCATGAGAATTCACTCACGATCGACGAACGATCCATAATGAGACTTGGATTAGATTGAATCGCTAAATCGAAAAGACAACAAGACGAGCAACGATGGGAAATGTTCAAAGTCAAGGCTTTAAATTATGAATTTCCCCTTGCAATGTTATACGCATCATTCTACGCAATAATAATATTATGAAGCATAGTCATTCACCCTTTTATCTTTTCTCATAATATAAAGTCACCTGAAAAAATAAAAGCAAGTACGCCCAAGATCTTCATGGTCGATGGCCTCTTCTGGAACTGGTTGTTGTTGCTAATAATGTGTTCCATGTGGGTGTCTTTGCTTCATATGAAAAGAATGCGTGTGGAATATATTATTATATTGAACTAAAATGTAATATGAGTAGAATTGTTTAGTGCGTAATATGATGACAAAAGGGCGGTGATAATTCCATGGTGGATGAAGAAGTGAAAAGGCCGGAGGAGAAATTTAATTATGTTGAAAGCTTTTCCATGCATCATCCCCTAATTCCTTCCGGGCTTCGTTTGATCTCGCTGCTAATGCTCTGTTGGAGAAAGGCAGTAGCACCGCATTCCGGTTATTCTGCATCCAAAGTCAAATATTACATACAGTTGTCTCACAATGTATTTAGTAATAGTCAGTGTTGATATTTGGTTTGGCATATTAATAAGATTTTTTAATATGAGCATTTATAAAAATTGTCTACTTTGAAAATTTTTATAAGGTTAATTATAAGGGTGTAGATGACTGCTCTGCTAAGGGAAGGTGATTGGACAAGTACTTTGAGTACTTTTCTATAAAACTCCGTTTGAAATGTGGTTTTTTGAAGATAACTTTTCAAGTTTATGAACAAACCATCATATAAAAATTCGGCAGAATTGTAAATGTTAAATGTACATCTTCTCGCACCTTTTTATCTTTTATTTATCCAATCAAAATCGGATGAAAATGGAAAAAGTTATCCGAACTTATGACATATGAAAAATTAGATTTAAATTTATTTTATTAAACTCTCAATGTTTTCCAAAACACGGCTTAAAATCGAAAAGGGATAAAGATATGGCATATTTCGTATCAAAATACTTTTTTAAAGTTTCCATTTTTCAATAATAAATTACATCTTTATAAGTATTTCAGTTTGAATTCGCTAAAAGATAATTATTGTTGATAGTCAATATATTAAATGCACACGGTAGTTTTGGTAGATTTTTTCTAAAGGTCTATTGGGCTATGTCACGATGCATCTATTTCGCAATCTTCTGCCTTCCTTTCCATCTACATTTTGCTGGAAACCTCGAGGTTCGGCAACTCTAGTATTTTCATTAGGTTCCAACATGATTAATTTCCACTGAACCGATACTTCCGTTGCAACTTCTGGTGTTTTTTTTACCAGCTTAATTTGTTTCCCCACTCTGCATATTATTAAAATTATTATTAAAATGCTGCGTGTACATATTTTTAAAGTACAAATTTACACACCCCATATTTTTAAGACATAGTTCGGGATCTGAATTTGCTGAAATTATTAAATAAGAAACTCCACCAG
Organism: Proisotoma minuta; assembly: GCA_034698145.1. Classification (NCBI taxonomy): domain Eukaryota; kingdom Metazoa; phylum Arthropoda; class Collembola; order Entomobryomorpha; family Isotomidae; genus Proisotoma; species Proisotoma minuta. The sequence goes on from JAQIXN010002487.1 coordinate 6,109, forward strand.
GTAAATTTTCCGTAAACCAATTTTGATTTGACCGTGAAGTAGATTGGTTTAATTTCTGTTGTAATATAAAGAAAAACTTAATAAGTGTACATAATAAAATTGTTTTGTTTTACATTTTGAAATAACATTTTCCTATGTGGTAAGTAATCAAAAACCATTGGGATGTTTTCATCATCTTGGTGTTGCGACTTTACATTAAAATGACCACTAGCTGAAAGGGTTAAAAAACTATCAAAGTGTTCTTGCTTTGTTCTGCATATAAAATATCTCACGTGTTTGGTTGCATTGAAAGTTTTGGAACTCTTCTTTATCAGGATCAAACTGTCTTGTGATTAGTCTTGAATTTTCATCTAGTTCGATAACCTGAATATGCATAAAAGAATGTTTACAACATACTAATATTTATAATGATGAGAAAACATGAAAAGTATTACCGAACTGTCCAAGTTACTCGAAATACGAAACCATCTTTTATCTTGAAAACCAATGGCATTATTCATTTTATTGCTGATTATTGGGCCTAAACTCAAATGATGAATATCTTCGATTAAACCAACATATTTTGTGTGATTTAAATCTTTCATTTAACTTTAAAAAATACTTATAATACTTGGATTTCAAGTTTCTAACTTTTACAACGGTTTGTATTTTTCGATTATTCCAGCATTATGTATTAAATACTTTTAAATAACTGGATTACTCTGTAAAAAGAGACAGGGTATAAAAAAGTTCCTAACCAAATACACTCTTCCAAAAAGCTACCCATCACAAAAGGATTGGCTAAGTAAGTATATACACTGCAGTATGTATGCAAACTTCATAATTGCATCAAATGACTGTTTCACGTCTGAAATGATATATTCCATAATAACTATTTATTTCTTTAGATATTCAGATTTCATGCATTAAATATAATTTATAATATTTCTGCATATAATGGTTTTTGTCAGGTAAACAAAACGGTAATTATCGAACTTTTGCTAGCTTGGCTTCTTCTTTTCTCTTTCGTATCTCTGATGAATTTCGAGATGCTAAAGCAAACATTTGGCTTCGTACATCAGCATCAATTTCGGATCCAAATACTTTTTTGAGACATGCGAAAATGTCCAAACTTTTTTTCTTGATTGTTCTTCTGTCAACTTTTTTCTTTGCTTTCTCTTTCAATAAAGTCTCAAATTGTAGTTTGCCATCAATTCTGCGATTATAATTTTGTAATTTTCTTTTTCACAGTTTTATTTTTATTATCATACCTGGCAGTCGTCACATTACGGTTTCTTAGCCAGTTGACAACTGTGGTTGGTGGCAAAAGCTTTTTCAACGGTCCCAGAGTCAAAAGAACTGTCTCGATAAAATAAATGTGTTCCAAATGTTTTATCACTCTTCCTACTTTTGCTTTTTCTCTCAACTCCTACATTATTTCAACAAGTGTTTACAATAAAACATGTTTTTATATAGTGCAATTTTCCTACCAATACTCGATCCAAACTAATTGCAATGAGCAAATTAAAGAATGCAACTGGGACGCAAATCAGAAAAAACAAAAATAGCACCAAACGAGTTGTTCTTCCTCCATCTTCATTTCCAGCTTCTTCTTTGAATGTCTCATTAAATTCAAACTCCCCTGTAAAAGATGTGTAATTACTTGTTATGTTAAGTTGTTGGCTAGTTTGTTTAACTGTACCTGTCATCATAACTAAAATTTTCACTACGTAATTCACAATATAATATATAAGTACAATTAAAATACAAAAATGTTATAATTTAATTGTATCTAATACCCAACGGTCCAGGAAAAGATGTTTTTAAAGATTCTTCCTACAATTAAAAATAAACAGATCATTAAATCTTAACAGATAATTCAAAACATTTTGTTTTAAGAGCTTATTTTACATCTTCAAAGATAACTTTAAAGGCATGAGTAAATCCAAGCACCAGCATGAAACAGCAGAGCAAAACTTTTAGAATTTCAAACAGAACCTGGCAAGGTAAGTAAATAAAAATGTAATTTGTGCATATTCTTGATGTTTTAAACCGCATACTTGTTTGAGGATTTCAATAACAAAACCAATTTTCTCATGCAGTCTACCCAAATCCCGCATTGCTAATACGTGGGCTAATAAAATCCCAGTCTGAAAAAAATCATAAATATGCATCAATTAACAACTATAGAGCATCATAAAATTATGCTTTCACTCACAGCAGCACATTCTCGTTGGAATATGGTTGGCTCAGAATTAAGTACAACAGGGGACATTGCAAATATTGTCAGAAATATTTGGGCCATTTGAAAAAGATTACTCCAACTAATAAAGTAGATGAATCCAATTGACAGCCATTCAAATATTTCGTTTGTCAGGGACATTATTATGTGAAATAACATAAACAGAATTGAAACGTAAGGAATCCATCCACTACTCAAATCTTTTGTGTATGTTGTGTAGATTAAAAAAGAGTAAGCTGTCAACCAAATTAGCTGCCAAATTATCCACGCATAAATGATGGTCCTTAATTTCAAACATTTTTTTGCAACATAAAGTTCAACAAGGGAGTGTGTCAAAATTTCTTTTTGCGTTGGAAAATCCCACCAATGCGCATTTTTTAGAAATTTGGTTTCTTGCTGAGGTAACTTCTCAACCGGGTCTTTGTAACCCGTGATTGGTCTAAAAAAATATGGAAATTTGTGAATTTTAAAGAAATATACAAAGTCATATGCAAAACATCAAACATCAAACATTACCCAAAATCAACCAAGATGATATCATTATCATCATTGTTGAAGTTTGATTTGGCGTTTGCTTCTTGTTCAGAGAAAGCTTTATCCATTAAACCTTTTATTGCCATTGGACATTGTTTGTAGACCAATGTCATTTCTGCCTCTGTCAACCTAAATTTTTTATTTATATTTCATAAAGTCTCGTCAATCATTAATTGTAACGTGGATATTTCATTCTAATACCAAAATTGTGGTTCAGGTATTCTCTTGAGATACTTTTCAACGGTTGCAATGGGGCAATTTAATGCAGCATAAAAGAATCCTGAGATTTCCAGTTCGTCTCTCATTCTGTATAGATACAAAATAAGTTTATCTGCTTCCTCGTTCTTAAATTTTCGGTCTAAAAGAATTTCGACGCATCGATAGCCATTTGGATATGTACCTATGTATAAACGTTAAACTACTTAATTAAATTCGAATCTAAATGATCGAATTTTACTCACCACTTTGTGCAGCCAAGTGAAGTGCAGTGCGTTTATTCGTGTCAGTTTTCATAACATCCATTTCCTCAATATTATTTAGCAATTCTGTGATTTTTGGAAGTCTTCTGATGGCAGAAATATGAAGTGGAGTCCTTCCGTTGTTGTCTTGTAAGTTGAATTGGGGCTTACTACTCAAAGACAGCAAAGTCTCAAATATCTTCCATGATTGCTCACTTTCACCTGACCATAATTTTTCATTAGTACAAACAATTTCCATTTTGTAGAGTTTAGAATTTAATAAAATTAAATTACTATGATTATTTACAGATTCTTTATGATAAATACTCGTAAATACAGATAAGAATATTTTTCAAACAGCCCCTGCAGGGGACCTATGACCTTTTGACCTTAGTTTTTGTCGTTTATGCAATCAATAGTTCATGTAGTCCACGAATTTGGCTTTATTTTTGGTCAAAGGTTCACAGGTCCCCTGCAGGGACCATAAATCAGAGAGTTACTTTTTTTGGTTCTTTTTAGTATGGGGCGTCTTGAGGCAGACTGAGACACTCTTCAAACAGCCCCTGCAGGGGACCTGTGACCCTTTGACCATAAATTAAGCCAAATTCATGGACTAGAGGTATTGTTGGTTGCATAAACGACAACATTCAAGGTCAAAAGGTCATAGGTCCCCTGCAGGGGCTGTTTGAAAATCTATTACGATGTAGTCAAATGTAAAACTATATATTGAAACATTTATTTCTATATTTTATAGATAATTTGCGTTGAATTTTTTCATTTATTATAATAAAGCATTCGCGTAACAATATCCTGCAAAATTTTCAAAAGAATCTGACGTGAGGAAACTGATTTATTTCATTTATTTCAAAGGTGGTGATCATGCGATGCAGAAAGTTTTGATGACGTCATCCGTTGGACCTTTAGCAAAGTTTTCAACCAAACTTCCAACCTGTCTAGGTTGTAAAACAATCTTAAGCAATCATTCTGATCCAATATGTGGTCATTGTGTGGACAATGAAGCTAGGATTTACATCAATGAGATGGAAAAGTTATCAAAAATACAGACTGAATTTAATCGTTGCTGGACTCAATGCCAACGATGTCAACAATCATTGACAAATGAAATTATTTGCTCAAAGTATTACTAAAAATATTTATGAATTTTAATTATGATTCTACTACTATACGATTCTATATTATTTACAGTAAAGACTGTCCAATATTTTTCAAACGGACCAAAGCGATGAAGGACCTTATTACACAAACAACCGTTATTCGCAAATTTGACTAAATTATTTAATAAAGAGATTATTATTTTCTTTTGCGTAATGATTGGAGATTTATTGTAAACAAATTTAGACGATCAATGAACAAATGTTTCATTTCATTATATTAGATTAAATGTGATGGGATCAGTTTGCAGATTGAGTTTTGTAGGAAAAATGATTCAAACACTTTTGAACGTCTGATCCGAAGTTGAAGTTCTGGATTGGATGACAAAATTTGGCCGACTTCCTCGTTTTCTCTTGGAATTAAAAATGTGTCGAAATGGACTGGCTTGAACCTTGTATTGTAAAAGATATTGTAATAACAGTGTAATAACTTTTAATACATATAATTACTTGTTTGGTCCTTTGTCTACAGAACTCACACCAACAATGACCAAAGCTTCGTCGCACACATGGATATCGTAGTCCTTGGTTTGGGGTTTGAATGTAGCATGCATCACAGGTAGGTAAATGTCATGTGCCAAAATAATCATGTCTGATGGATTATTTTGGGTGAATCTCTGTTGTTAATTTAAACAAAAATATCAAAATATTAACAATAGTAATAATTTGAACATACACGTGGAGAACATGTATTTTCATCGTAATGATTCATGAAATTGGATGCTTTTTCCAAAACAATAGAAATTCTATTGTCCACTCCATATCCAGTTGAAGAAGTTGGATCTGTTCGCGTGTGTTCGGGGTAGCGCATACGCAAGCTAGAATCCACAAAGTCCATTCGTTTTTGCAGTATCATATTCCATTCAGGCCGGCTCCGTTGGATCAGATCTGACATTTCCGTTTGCCTTCCAGATGAGGGCATCATTATGCCATCA
>JAQIXN010002488.1:0-11426 GCA_034698145.1 Proisotoma minuta
TCGTCAATCCTATACCGTTTTTCAAAAAATTCCAATCACCCACCCCATTAGAGACAATTTACTATGCTTTATATCATTTCAAAACAAAATCAAAAAATCGTCTCTTTTTATTAAACATTGAAAGTTAATTTTACAAAAGTTTTTTCTTGTTTTTTCAAAACATCTTTAACTTCCATTAAAGATAGTTTGAGACAAAAACATTTTTTGTTGCCATACCACATTTTTTGCGATTTCATGGTCCCATTTGAATTTTTTTCATGAAATCAGTTTGTATAAGTTATTATAGATCCAAGGCATCATTCTAAACCTATTGAGTAGTAGAACAACTCTGCAAAATTTGGAAGCGATCCGATAGTTTGGGCCCTATCGTGTCCCAGACAGACAGACGGACAGACAGACGATGGTTACATAAGCCCTGACTCGGGCTAAAATTATATTTCATATAATTAACTCGTACAGAGGCTTCGTTGCACCCACGACCCCAGCCACCACCAATCCCGTTGCGACTCCTAACCAATCGAAATAGTCTAATAATCCTAGAAATAAATTACATTACCAACTCTGAGCTTAAAGTCTTGAAATGCCTCTCGATTAATCATCTGCAGCCGGATCATCATGTCGGAGGCAAACTGGACCAAAGTTAGCAAGGTTCGCTTCCTTTTTTCCGGATTTTCGCTCCACGAGTAGTCCCTCTGCATGGATTCCTCATCCCCGAGGAAGGAGGTGGTCGAGAGTCGTCCGTTGTCGTGGACTTCCAGGCCACAGGCGGCCATGTACGTGCTCCCAATCACTTTTATCTTCTCCACGTCCACGTGGTTGAAAAGGGCCTAAGAGCATTAAAAAATACATAAAAAAATATATATATAAAAAAAAGTACCTGATCGAATTCCGTGATGATTTGGTTGAGGACGTTGAGGCAGACGAGGCCGTGTTTGTTGAGATCGTTTTCCGAGTAAAAGTCCATAAAGTTGGGAATGGATGCAAACATGATGCTCACATTTTTATAGGTCCGGCTGTAGCCCTCACCCGCACGGTTCGGGTCCAGGTAGATTTTTGCTAAAAATAACATTTTGAACAGGATTTATTAAATCAGATTTCAATACCAATTTGGGTGGGTAGTATGTTGTGGATGAGAATCGTGTTTACGGCGTGCGTCATCGAGGCTTCCTTGTGCTCTTCCGTCAGCTTCCGTTTCCACACAAAGTCCAGTCGATTTATGTATTCCATCTGGAGATTTTGAATTTACAATTTGCTACCTAATTTTTTTTTACCTGTCTGTCCATAACGTGCAAAAGGAGGGTTGTCCAGAGCAAGTAGACAATGTGAGAGTAGACTTGGGCATTGGCGGCGCTTAGAGCCGGACTCACGCCTCGGTTTTGCTGTATACAAATTATTTAATTGGGTTCAAAACTTGTTCCCTTACCGAAAAAAAGTCCCTTTTCCAGAAAAGTATTGTCGTGAAGTAGCCGACCAGCGAAAGGACGGAGACGAGGAGTTTAAGGAAATAGTGGATTCGGAAAAAGGCGTAAAAAACCAACACGGCCATGGAGCAGCTGAATGTAAAGTACTAATTTTTTCATAGAAAATAGTTCCAACTTCAAAGCTTACCCAAGGGGACTCGCTGCACTCGTACTAATGGATATTTTTTAATAAAAAGTCGATATAATAAAACTATTACCACATCGATTATTGCGAAAATGGAAACCAAAAGACAGACGAGCAGGTAGAGCACGATTCGTAGTTTCCAGCTGCAAGAAACTCGAGCCGAAGCTCGGAAAAAGAAGGCGACCAACGGATTTTCCGGCTCGGGCATGAAATCCAGCTCGCGGTGTGGATCCTTGATTCGAGCCCAAATGTAGCCAACCCAAAGAAATGGGATCAGTAGCAGTAAAATGCTTGAAACGCTCCCAAACGCCAGCCACAAGACATGCGACCTATATATGTATTTAAACCTTTTTAAACTATTTTATTTCTTACGGCCCGGTGAGCCCCTGGACAATCCCAATAGAGACCACAACAAAGAGGGAGCATCCCACGTAGAACTTAAACAAGGGATCCGTCTGGGATTGGAAATGGAGCTCAGAGTCCCACGCACTAAAGCTCATTGTGTACGGATTCACTTGGTTGGTGATGCTGTTTTTATGCCGAGCTCCGGGACACCATTGCCTGCATTTTAGGAAATAAATTTTAGCTCTCAAGTCTCTTTTGACCCACTCTGACTTCCGCAGCGGCATCTCGTCAATGGCCTTTTCCATCTGTTGATTGACTTTGTCCAACATGCTGAGATAACGCATGACGTCATTTCCACTCAAATTGTTTCTCCGATCTTGGACCACTCGGGATTTTCTCTGTAAAATGCATTTTAGTTTAAATTTCCCGCTGTCTTCTTAAACATACCCGAATGAGATCAAGTTTCCCCACACTGCCCTTTCTGGGAATCCTGCTGAATTTTGCCTTTGGGCTTCCTTCCTGCTTTGGCGGGGTGATGAAAAAGGTTTCAATGTCGTTCTCGAAAAGGTAACGATCCCTTCGCTTGCCGAAAGCCGGCTTTAAGGGGTAGGGAAAGTCGCTGGGAAGGAATTCCTTTGTTTGCCTTGTGACGTGGACACGCCTGTGGGGATTTTTTTAGTTGAAATTGGTTTTATTTAGTCATTACCCCGGTTTTCCAGATTGTTCCATGTGTTGGGCGATTGTGACGTCACGGGACCAAATGTCAAACTGCCACTTGTAAATTCCGAGCAGACCGCTCAAAATGTTGCCAGAGTGGACGCCGATCCGCATCGCGAGATCCACCTTCAGCTTCTCCCTAATTTTAAGTTTAATAGATAAATCTTTTTCTTTTATTTTCTACCTCACTTCCCGGATGATCTCAATCATTTCAAAGCCGAGGAGGACGCAGTTGGCCGCATGGTCTCTCCTCGAGTCTTCCTTCATCCCACTGACGCAGTAGTAGCAGTCGCCCAACAGCTTTATCCGCACGCAGCCGTGCTTCTGAAAAAAAGCGTTTAAAAAACATTTAAAAACACTTTCAAATTATTTTTTTACCCCCGCCGCATCATCAAAACGTCCAAAAAGCTCATTGAGCGTGTCCACCAACTCGTCCGCCGCCATTTTGACTGTCAACGGGGTAAAATTGACAATGTCGGCGTACAAAATGGTCACGTTGTCGTGTCGCTCCACGAAAAGGTCGCTGAACGGTTTTTTGTGGTGGATGTGGCCGAGGGCGGAACTCTTTCTTCGGTTGCTTTGGGAAGACTGGGAAAGGGAGTCTTCCAACTGCAGTATGGCATTTCTCAACTCTTCCTTGACTTTGGAGGAAATGTGTTCTGGGAGGATGCTGAGCAGCAGGTGGTCCTATTGTGCCTTTTATAAAGGGTTTAATTGCTTTTAAAATTTACCTCCTGGTCCTTCTCATAAGTCTTTTTGATTGTGCTCTTAATGTAGCCCCTACGGTCCATAAAAGCTCGCCGAATGGCAATTTCACTCAAAAGTCTCGAGTAGATCCCAACGGCGTTGCCGCAAACGTAGTAGACTGCCTCCGCGAGGAGCTGGAATTGGGTTTCAAACTCTGATACTACTAAAAAATACTCACCAAAGATAGCCTCCCCTCTTCGCTGTAAATAAAACCAGACAGGGTCAGCTGACTCACACTGACGATTCCACCCAAAATCACGGCCTGGCGTTTCCGCGGCACGGGCAAAAAGAAGTAGACAATGATAATTGTTTGGAAGGCGGAGGGAGTTCGGATCCGATCATTTTGGTAAGAGTGGACGCTGAGGCCGAGGTCGCAGCCGAGAAGGAGGGAGCAGGTGAGGACGGAGAGGACGATCTGCAGCTGGGGACTCGACCGGAACAGCGACTCGTTGTAGACGGCTGTGAACAGGCCGATGGAGGTGAGGAGCAGTATGGCGTGGACGACCAGCTCGGGCACGGCCTCCTTTATTTCTATTTTTATTGGAGTTTTATTTATGTAGTTTACCTTGTTATTTAGGGAGAGTAGTAGGGCGCCGTAGGCCAGACTCAGAAAGGACTGGAGGAGCAAAAAGACGTTAAAGTAGGCGTTCTGCAGCCGGCGTTGGTAGTGGTCGTAGAGGGGCCCCAACTTGTTCTGCTTGAAGCTGTTCTGCAATGAAACCTTATAATGGAGGTCGTATTGGACTAGTTTGATACCCTCAAATAGGTCCAGGACCAGTTGCGGTCGTCGGTGTGTTGGTAGGTTTCGGTGAAGGGGTCGTTTAGCAGCGAGATCTGACTCGCCTTTCGAGCCAGCGACTTTCTGGCCAGAATTCCGAGAGAGTCCACGCTGAGTCGTTCCATTATGAGTGTGCATTAAAAAGCTGATACAGTTATCTTATCTTAAAATATTTTATTTAATCTTTTTTGTCTTTTTTTGCCTTCCGCTCTGCTTTTCGCTTCAGCGCTTTGCTCATTACTTCTTCCTCTAGATTTTCTTCTTCCTTTTTCACCACCGGAACAGTGTTGCTGAACTTTTTGAGCTTGGCCACAAAAAAACCGTCCATGTTGTGTGCGTGGGGGTAAAATCGGCGCGTAAGGTTCAGTGTGGGATGGAATCTAAAAGACTGATTAATTTTTGTTTTAAAAGTTCCAAACTCACTTTTTCTCTTGAAAGCGGGTAAACCCTGGCGTCCCAAAATCCAGTCCGGTCGGAACCAGCTTCACGTTCCGCTTGCTGAGCGCGTAATTGACCACTCCCTCGTTTTCGTCCGGCTGAAATGCGTTCGTTAAAATGGGTTTATAATGCTTAATATCTCACCAAAACGGAGCAAGTGGAGTAGACCAAAAAGCCGCCAGTCTTTGAACCCGCATCCAAACAGTCGATAGCGGCCAAAATAAGATCTTTTTGTTTGGTGGCGTTGCGTTGAATGTCCTTTGCATCCTTTTGCGCCTTGACGGCGGGATCCTTTGAAATCACACCGGTCCCTGAGCAGGGAGCATCCAGCAAAACGCGGTCAAAGCCGGCCATCACTTCCTTAAACTTTCTCGCGTCGTACGAACAAATTACGGAATTTTTTACTCCCATCCGGTGAAAGTTCCCGATGAGGGATTTAGCCCGCTCCTTGTTGAACTCGTTGGCAAACATCACGCCCGTGTTTTTCATGAGGGCGGCTGCATTATATGATTTTAAGAAATTTTAATTTTTAAATATAATATTTACCCAAGTGGGTCGACTTCCCTCCCGGAGCCGCACACATGTCGAGCACGCGCTCATTTTCCTGTGGCCCAAGTGCCAACACTGGCAAGAAACTCGCCGCACCCTGGATCATGTAGTGACCGGCGAGATACTCGGGTGTGGCCCCAATGGGGACCTGGGACGAGTAAATGACGAGCCCAACCTTGGACCATTTCCCAACCGGGTCGAGATTGACACCACGGGCGATGAGGGACTGGGCCAACTCCCTCCGCCTCGTTTTGAGCGTGTTTGTGCGGATGGTGAGGGGTCGGGGGTTCTCGTTGGCGTCCAACAGCTCCGTTAGTTCGCCCAGACTGAAAATCTGGATGAATCGTTCCATCAAGTACTCGTTGTAGCCGTAGTATTTGCAGAGGTCGTGGAGAAGGAGGGATGTGTATTCCGAACGGGACCTAAATTGGGTTTTTATTGTTTTTTATTGGTTTTTTCGCTTACCTCCCCTCTTCCCTCCTGTCCTTAAAGTTTAAGAGCGTGGTGATTACGTCACGGATGCGGTCATTCACTGTCTGCATGTCTGCCGACTCGATTTCTTCCTTGGTAGGGAACTGAAATACTTCTTTTGTCTGCGACTTGAACTCGGCTTCCGACAGCTCCCTTTAAATTAAATTAATTAAAATTGTTTATATTGTTATAAAATTACTTTTCCAATGCGGCCTCTTTGGCCGTTGCCTCTGCCTCTTTTTCAAATGGTAGCAGTTCCTCATCTTCGTCAAAGTTGTCGTCCATCAATTCGTCGCTTTCATCGGATTCTTCTTCATTTTCATCGGATTCTTCTTCGTCGTCGCTCTTTTTCTTGAGCCAGTCGTTTGATTTGTCGGTGGCCCACTTTTGTTTGCTGGGCAAAATTCTTGCGGAAGGGACAGACTCGCTGTTCACCAATCTTTTTCTCACCCCAATTGGTGTGTTGTTTGGATTTGCGTATTTTGCTGGGCTTTTTGCTTCGGATCGGAGTCTTTTTGGCTTCCGACCTTTTTTCCCATCTATTAAAACGGATTAAGTGGACTATTGTTTTGGGGTGTGTTTGTTACCTGCTCCGAACTCAAAGGAGGGTGGGGGTTGCTTTCTGGCCTTCCTCCCAGGCCCTGATTTTGGCTTCTCTGCCCAATTTGTCTTTCGTCCCATTATTGTTGAATTTGTTAGCAATTTGTTGCATGCGCGATTTCACGTGAGTTCTGCCTTCCCGCTATTGGCCAGAAATGTGAAAATGTGAGAAATATGAGACAATTTTCACGACTATAATTTTTATTAATCAGAAATGCCCAAAATATGTTTGAGTAGAATGTTGACAAAGTCAAAGCTTTGGTCTTGAACTAGCACAACGTCAAAGGTCGCTTGGTAAAGCTTCAGCGTCTCTTCTCCCTGCAAAAACGAAGTAAAAATTTTAGCAAAGGCCCTTGCCCAATAAAAATCCCATTACCACAATGTCATCATTTAAAAATCCAATTTTGAGAATCGACGCTGGTTTTTGCATCCCATCCGCCATTTGGGCGTCTGCGAGATGGTCTCCGAGCACGAGTGCGTTCGGTCGATGTGCCAAATCCTGAAAATATCCGCTCGAGTGCTCAACTGCGTGCTCATTTTTGTTGTAGACGTGGAGCATGACTTTGCTCCGATAGTCAATGACGTAGCCGGCGTCGTCGTACTTGAAAAAGTTGGAAATCACGTGGGCGTTTGGGTAAAGGGCCGAGTCTCGCTGCAGCACGAGCTCCACCACGTCCCCGTTCCCTGCCGAAAAGATGAGGAGGGGGAAGTTGGCCGAGTCCAGCATTTTTAGAGCCTCCGTTGCCCCGTCCCTGGCAGTGGTGGATTTTTATTGGATCAATTATTTAAATGGCTACCTCAAAAACAGCTGACAATTTTTAACAGTCTCGACCAACTCGCGTTTGTTCACTTTGGACTCGATGGTGACCTGTCTCCGTTTCTCGTACCATTCGACCATCAGCGGGATCCTAAACAATGGGGTTAGGTTAGATTAAATTGACACTGATTTACTTTTTCTCGATGGGGACGCTGTGGTCGGACTCGAGTGGTCGATAGTGATCCCGCAACGCGTTGACTTTGTCCCTAAACTCTTGACTTAGAAGTGGGCTGTTGTTCATCACCCCTGTGTATTCCCTAGTCAATATTTGCCAAGTGTGTTTCATTTTTACCCGGCCCACTGTCCCCTGGCCGTCCGTCCTCCAGCTTTGACTTGGAGAGGGTGTAGTCAAAGTCGGTGATGACCTGGAGTGCCTCCGGTCCTTGTGAGACGAGGGAGTTGATCAGCGCCCCAACTTTGGCCATGTCGCGGATCCTAAGCTTCTCGGGGTGTGGGTAGGCATTTGAGATCTGGAGGTTTGGCGTTAGAACGAGTTGGAATTGTTGATACTACCTGTTTTAAGAGGGACATCATTGAAGAAATAGTAAATAGTTTGAAAATTTCCCGCCCTTTGAAAAAACAATAAAAATGGCAGGGGCAGCCCTTCGTCGTCTGATGGCAGAATACAAACGTAAGACTCAAATGTCCAATAAATCCGCTAAAGTCTCTTTGCAGAACTGACGCTAAATTCCCCAGAAGGGATTTTAGCAGGGCCCGTCGACGAGGAAAATTTCTTTGAGTGGGAAGCTCTTATAAGGTAACTTTAATTTAAATTAACTAGTATTAAATTAAATTTTCAGTGGCCCCGAAAGCACTTGTTTCGACGGCGGCGTCTTCCCAGCCAAATTAATGTTTCCTCCCGACTATCCACTAAGTCCCCCGAAAATGAGATTCACCTGCGACATATTCCACCCCAACGGTAAGCTATCAATACGTGAATGTAATTAACCCACTACTTTTAGTGTATCCCGACGGCCGTGTGTGCATCTCCATCCTCCACGCCCCTGGCGACGACCCCACGGGCTACGAAAGCAGATCCGAACGTTGGAGCCCGGTGCAATCGGTGGAGAAAATCCTCCTCTCTGTCGTCAGTCTGCTGGCAGGTGGGAAATTATGGGAAATAAATATGAAATAAATGTGTCTTTTGCAGAGCCAAACGACGAAAGTCCGGCAAATGTGGACGCGGCCAAAATGTGGAGGGAAAATCGGGAGGAATTTGAACGGAAGGCAGTGCGACTCGTTCGTGCCACTCTTGGACTTTCGTCGTTGTGAAACATTTCTGTATTTAATAAACGTTTGATCTAGTTTCAAAGTAATAATGCGGAGTATTTAAATAATCCTGAAGCGGCTGAGGAAGTGGGAGTGACGCTATTAAATCCTTCCGAACGTGTTTTAGGATCACGAATCTGCAATAAGAATTTATTTTTTTTTGCAAAATGTAAACTAGTATTCAACCTGCACATGTGCTGGAGGGACCGGGACTGCCTAAATCTGCTGTAGGGGTGGAGAAGTTGGACCCTCATGGGTCCTAGCACCGGCCGTCGATGGAGGAAAAATAAATATCGACCCGAGCGGGAGTGTGCCACTGCTTTTTCCACAAAATCCACGATCGTTGACGCCTTGAATCTCGTCAGGGGGCCGAAGCTGAAGTTGCCCTGTTATAGAGTCGTTAAACTGGCCTTTAAACTAGCTCAATACCTGGTCATGTTGGATCCGCACGTGCCGGACGAGGCCGTTGAGTTTAAAGGTGAGGGAAAATATGTAGTGGGTGTCGGAGCTGTCGCGGACGATGAACGTCCCGTCGGGCTCTCCACGGAGCAAGTCCTCGGCCGCCTCCGACGACAGCGGACCCCAATACCAGCCGCAATCCTTGACCCTGCTTATGGTGAAGTCGGTCGGGGTTTCAAAGGGTGGTGGGGGCAGGGCACGGGAGGTGCAGGGGGCTTGGACTTTTTGTTCTCGAGGCTTTAGAGACTTTTTCTTGAAGATGTTTAAAATGGAGCTTCCAATGGATTTTTCGACGCTTTTGGTTTTGTCGTAATTAACGGATGGTGTGCATTTCACTGCTTCAGATGACCCTAATAAATGTTAGTTAGTTGGTAGAAAACAATATTAAAAGGAAAGGAAAGCGGAAGTTGGTGCATAATTAAAGAATTTGCTCAAACCGGTGTGAACCTGAGGCGGTGGCTTTGCTGCCATTTGTGACGATTAATTCCTCCGTCGCCAGAATCATGGCTTCATTTAAAATGTCGAAAGAGATGCGGGAGCAAAACTCCCGGATTTTGTCCAAACGGTCGTGGTGGAATGTGGGTGGGGCTGGGGGTGGTTCTTGTGGCGGAGTTGCGTCCGCTCCTCGATGCATCGCACTGGAGGGTTATGCATGTGGGGGCATTACTTTGGGGGAAACTTAGTCTTTTAAAATTCCCGCTCTGACAAAAATGAAACAGCTTTATAAATGTAAACTTTATTGTAAACTCTTTGTTTTTCAACAAGTTTTAACTTTTTTTGTCTTTTTGACAACTTCTTGCACTTTTCTAGGTCGGCCTCGTTTCTTGGGAGTCGCCTCTTGCACTACTTCAACAACTTTAACAGCTTTTGCAGGTCGGCTTCTTTTCTTCAGAGTTTCTTGAACTGGGTCGGCCTTTGCAGGTCGGCCTCGTTTCTTTTTTCCAGTCTCTTCAACTTTTGGCTTTTTGATTTTCTTCCGTATTTTTGGGGCAGGGGCAGGGGGGGAAAATGGGATCTTTCGCTTCCCTTGCCTTCGGGGAAGGGAAATCGGAATGGGAACTGGAACCGGAATTGAAACAGGAATTGGAATTGAAACTGGAATTGGAATTGAAACCGGAATTGAAACCGGAATTGGAACCGTCGAAACCGGAATGGGAACCGTCGAAACCGGAAGAGAAACCTTCGAAACCTTCAAACCCCTCGAAACGGAAGCGTAATGGGGTCGCATGTCTTCGATAACTATCTGCACATTTTCCACATGCTCCCCCAAATCCAGTCTGCTGCAAAACCCCACAAACTCTCTCTTTGCTCGATAAACCCCCCTCAGTCCGTCGAGAACAGCCAAATATTTGCCATGGCCAGCCCACGAAGTCCGTCGGGTGTAAATGTAGTCGTCCCCACAGATTTCTTGGAGAAGAGCGAAGCCGACGTTGTGCTCGGCCGTTTCTGGTTTATCCATCGCATCCTCAATCGTGTTGGAGGAAATGATGACGTCGAGGACGTACTCAAAGTCTCGAGAGAATAGGCACTTTAAGTAGGACGACAGATTGGAAGCAATGTAATTCGGTGGCAGTCGGTTGGAGCTGTGAAAATACTTTTAGAACAGTTAGATTTATTCCAGGCGACTTACAAAGTGGAGCTGAGGACAATGTCGAGAAAATGGGAGGCAATCACTGAGAGGGTTGGATAAGCCTTCAGTTCGGTGCGAGCAGGCAATCTGTCCAGTCCCATTTTGATTAGCGACATCACTCGTTTGAGGTAGAGAGCGTATTTCGTGGCCCGGTTGGGTTTCACCGCCAATTTCGATAACTCGGAATAAACCAGGCTGTAATTTAAATGTTAGTAAGTTGATGATTAAATAATTGTTTACCGTTTCAAACGATGTAGGGAACGAAATATGACTTTTTTCCCGTCGCGCTTCTTGATGTTTCTGGCGACTCGGGCGTTGAGGGCGACCAACGACGGGTACAGTGTTTCAAACTCTTTGGCGATGCGAGCGTTTAACGGCATAAACGCCTTAATTGTTGGTTTTTGAGGCATTTCTTTTGTCAAGATTTGACAGCAAAATTTTTGACAGCAAAATTTTTGCTCAGCACGTGCAATTTGCCGCCCGACTTTCAACGAGTGCTCCATCTAGTAGTCAGTGGGGGTCGTCCACATACTACATGAATAAAATGTAATTGTATAACAATCTCGTTAGAACTTGTCACATGGATTTGGACGAGCCCGGCGCTACGATCGTTCCCAAACCTTTTTCGCATGCTGCTCAATCCCAACTTGATTTCCACACTGGACGGACGTCTCTTTTTCCTCCTGGTCTCGGAATAAACGCAAAACTCGTCTGACCTTCTCGGTCAGCCCCCAAGGGTCCTCCCGCTATGAGAGATAAGGTAAGGGATCCAAACCATTCAATTTAATACTAAAATTCTAGTCGAAAAGTATTATTTTCACTGCGGCGTGCTTTTTGCCGAAAATAAAATGGCGTCTTATTTTTCTAATTTATTTTGCAGTGGCGTAAGAAGCGTATGCGTCGTCTGAAGCGAAAGCGGAGGAAGATGCGTGCCCGTTCCAAGTAAGGGCTGATGTCGCTCGTCGTCGTCTTGTCGCCGATGTCATCTTGTCGTCGTCGTC
>JAQIXN010002489.1:0-11426 GCA_034698145.1 Proisotoma minuta
TTAACAACTGATTCAACTGATTTAACAACTGATTCGACTGATTTAACAACTGATTCGACTGATTTAACAACTGATTCGACTGATTTAACCACTGATTCGACTGATTCGACTGATTTAACAACTGATTCGACTTATTTAACCACTGATTCGACTAATTCGACTGATTTAACAACTGATTCGACTGATTTCAGAACTGATTTATAAATATAAAAATTAGAATTATTAAAATTTTGAAAGTATATATGAAAATTATTTCAATTTAGCAAATAAAAAAAGCGATAAATCCCGATTACATTTGTGGGTCGGGCTTAATAAAGTTGCACTGGAAGTTTTCAAATATCTAAATGTTAAATCTCTATCCTCTTGAGGATGTGGCTTTTACCAAGACGATCATACAGAAGATGAACATTCAACATTTTCCTAATCGACAGTCTTTAAAAACTATATAAATGTATAAATGCATATTTCAATAATAAATGGTTTTAAAGTTTCTTTCATACATTGAATAAAACTTTTTAAATTGCTTATTTTTAGCGGGGATTTGGAATTTGAAAATTATCATGGTGTTCAAGTTTGAAAATCCAAACAAGACCATAGCCACAAGTTTTGGAATTAACGATTAGGATGCAGAAATATGATTTTGGGAAAACCTAAAATTAACTAAATTTAAATAAATAACCTAATATTTTACCTGAAAAGTTAAATCTCATTTGGGAAACGTTAACTGACAATCAGTTTACTAACATTGTGATAATTATAAATGATTATAGTAATGCATAAATTGAAGGATGGGATTTAAATGGGATTTAGCAATCGACATTTGTGACTTTAGCCTTGAAAGGAAATTTTAAAGAATGTTAGTTGCACAAAAGTTTCAGAGATCGGTGGAATATAAATAATCAAATTTTCCCGTTGAAATCAGAAAGCACCTGGATGAAGGACCCATCATAGTTCCTGAACAACTTGGTCCAATACATTTAAATACATTTTTCAAGAATAAATGGCTTTAAAGTTTCATTCATACATTGAATAAAACTTTTTGAATTGAAGTTGAAACCCGTTAGAGGATGAATACTTGTGAGAAACTGTTGTAGGCATAGCAAACTAAATTTTATTATTAAAATATCTTATTGAAAATTAAAAAAACGGGCTTCTAAAAAATGGATTTTAAATACAGCCAAAAATGAATGAAAAGGCTTGAAAATATGAATCTATGCGGATAAAATTGTTAAAAATTTACATTACCCGATGTTGCCCATTGCTGTATTATTCCATTTGTTAAATTTTTAAAGGAATTAGAAGAACAGAAAATTAATTTAAGGCATTTTTATAAATATCGACAAAACTTCAAAAACTAAACAATTATCGAGTTATTTTTATGACTACTTTAATAAAGAAATTGAAAATCTTGAAAAAAAATTGGGTACGATTTGAATAAAATAATGAGGAGAGAGAACAGAGAAGAAAGAAGCTTAAATCAAGACTAAAACTCGTGTGCATTTATTTCTTTCCAGCTAAATTTTATGACATTAATTACTCAGGGTTCTAAAAATTGTTTGAGTAAATAATCTATTAAATGTTGCTTAAAACGCACCCTGAACAAATGAAAAAGCTCAAAGTTGTGACTTTTCATCAACAAAAAATGTTTAAACAAACCTTTCTCAGATTTCAAAGATACTTTTTATTGAGCAAAGCAACGAGTGAAGAATAATGAGTTTTATTATGTGTCACATTTTCAGAAATTTTACGAGTTCATATTTAAAACTTGTCTATTCAAATTTAAATCATTTTCAAGTTTTAAAGATTTGCTTTAACGAGCAAGTATCGAAGGCGAGAGAATATTTAACTTTTATTATTTAAATTTGAAATACGTTTCAAGAGGTTCATTAACAATTATTAGACACAGATTGTAGTAATTGACAGGAATATAAACTAATTTAAACTGTTATTTGTAATAACGTTGACCCTTGAACCTTGACTTTGTTTTGAAGATGAGTTTAATGATTAACTCGCTTAGATATTATTTTGAGAACGAGTCTCCATTTCAAAAATGGCGATTTTGGTTTTATGTCCAAGATTTTATGACAGCAGCACAAGGAGAAACTGCTTCTGCCTTTTTCTATGTACATTCTAACCTCCCAAACATTTTACAGATCGACAGTTTTCAGAAGCTAGACAAGAGGTCAAGGAGACTATAAATGTATTGAAATATATTTCAATAATAAATGGCTTTAAAGTTTCATTCATACATTGAATAAAACTTTTTAAAATTATTTAGTTTATATGGCGAGGAATTGAAAATTATGTTGTTCTAGTTTGTGACTGTGGGCCATGAAAGGAAGGTTTGATACACAAAAATTTCATAGATTTTAAACTGAAAAGAAATGTTTTAAGTTTTCTGTGTTTTCTCATATTTTTAGAGCAAGATTTGACTTCTGATAACCGCAAAACAAATAAAAAAACAAATTGACATTTAATTTTAAATGCACCAGTCTCTGATCAGAATTGAAGATAACGCCTTCAAAATTTATAATTTTGGATCTATGGATTTTGATAAAGGAAAAACGTATTTAAAAACTTAAATACCAAATGATCTCAGTAAATGGGTTTTTGAACTAATTGAACTACATTCATACAACAATCTTGGTGAAAAGGAAAAATCAGATTTGCCAACCCTTTCCTTTCCAAGTCTATCAAATATTCGTAAATATTTACATTTAAATTCTTAAAACAGTTGTTGGAAAAAAAGGAATCGAATTTAAAATCAAATCATGCATGCATGATGTATAATGCATTCGTTGCCTTGGTAAACAAATAAATAAATAAAATGTAATCTCAAGTTTACCACAGCATTTTTTACTTGTGTTAGCATATAGCTTGAATTACTTTGGAAAATATCTGTTGTGTAAAAATACAAAAGTTTTACACAACAAATTTGTGTGCAACTTCAAATTACTAACCTCATTTTTTGTAGAAAATACTTAAGTTAACTTAACAAACAGTCACAATTTGAACAATTTTGGAATCTTACCTATATTTAAAAAAAACAGAATGGCTACATATTGGTGTGTCACTATTTTAACACACTAAAATACTATTTAACTCCATATCTAAAAAAAAAATGACTTATTTTCCCTAATATACCAGAACTTCTGACCAAATTATCTTTGGAGCTGGGATTCAGGATCGATTCAATAATTGGTAAGAAATTTCGATACAAGAAAATGATAACTTATTGTTTGAACCAGATATTCTCATTAAAGGAAATCTAATGGATGAGATGTACCAATTATTTTAGGTAAATGAGTTTGATTTTTACATGTACAAATAAAATTTGGTATGAAAAACTATGATATTATGGATTTTTCAATGTTTTTTATGACGCATTTCATATTTAAGTTTTAAACCTAAACTTTGTTTGTGATAAAGCCTTCTAAAAAGTCGAATCCTTTATTTACTGTTAAATCTGCAAAGGTTTTAAGGGCTAATTTGCAAATTCTTCTAAACCGTAACATTTTGAATACAGTGCATTAAATTAAAGTGCGTCCAAATCCAAAATGCAATTGAAAAAAGTTATGATCAATTATGCAAGACGTTGGAAATAGCTCGCCATTTTGATGGAGATGCTAAGCTTTAAACGCGTAATTTAACTTAACAAACTTAACTTTTTTGACCTTATTTTAACAAGATCGCAATAACTCAAGACTCGTAAAAATTAATTTCGAAAACTAAAGCTTTAAACCTAAAACATTCCTGAGGCAAAATGGCCCGAGGGCAAAATGGACCGGTTAACTTTGCCCCATATAGGAATAAAGCATGACGGACAGACGGACAGACAGACGGACGGCTTCGACGAGAGCAATAGCTCTCCACGTATGGCGAGCTAATAATGATGAAGACTTCTTGCTCTGATTCCGATTGATGAGCCTGAATAAAGTACAAAAACTTTAGTTAAGCAGTTCAAATTTTTGTAGGTCAAAAAGAGGCAAAACAAAGCACAATGAGGTATAAGTCCAATTGGAAAGCCAAAATTATTTAAATACTTTTTGGAAGGATTTATGGATTTATGCATTGGTTTATATCAAAAAATGGCGAAATTAATTTTTTAAAGGGGTGAACTCCATTAAAACCGGCCACACCCACATTTTTGTAAAAGTCGTCGTAGGAAGCTGAAAATTTCAGGATAACTTAATCATACGATTCATTGACGGCTCCTCTCGTTTCAACAGCGACAATGCAGTTCGCCCAAGCCTAGGCCGGATTTTACGCTGACGATAACAACGATTCAGGCAGAAACATAGTTCATAGTTCCTGAGCAATTTGGCATATTATGAGCAGAAGAGTGCGAAAATGTAAAATATTATTATTTAAGTTTCTGGGACAACCCATAGAGTAAGCATTTGTGTACATTTGATGCTTTTGTTTTAGTTAAAGTTTTGGGGTTCGTTTGAGTCCAGCAATAGCAATAGTTTTTAAGATTTTATTACTCTGTTCAAAATGTATGGTTTAATTACTTTGTCTAAGAATTATGTAAGTGTAAACATTGTAAACCTTTGACCTTTTACGACACTTTGTTTCTCCTTCTTGACTTTGTCTAAAATGTGAAGTAAGCATTTGGATTTGAGACTTTGATTTGATTTTACTAAATAAATTGGATCTTGTTTAAGTCTTCTCTAAAACAACCACTAAATTGCAAATTGATTAATTGCACAAAACACAAGAGAACCGCATGCTCATCCAATTGCTAATAATATGTATAAATACATTTTTCATAATAAATGGTTTTAAAGTTTCATTCATACCTTGAATAAAACTTTTTAAATTGTTAATTTTTAGCGGGGATTTGCAATTTGAACATTATTCAAGCTTCCAACCAAATGCAAGGGCACACCCCAACAATTTTTTGGCATGAAGAGCTAAAACACCACAATTAATTAATTAAATAACTTACTTATTATCTTGCTAGAGTTAAATCTCATTTGGGAAACTTTAACTGATGAAAACTTTTTGCTAACATTGTAAATGATTGTAGTTAATGCGTAAATTGAAAAATGAACTTTGAGAGAATGAAATTTTAAGGAATGTTTGTTACACAAGAGTTTCACAGATCGGCAAAAAGAAATAATTAAATTAAATCTAAGACAAGACTAAAACTCGTGCGCATTTATTTCTTTCAAGCTAAATTTTATGACATATTTTAATTGCTCAGGGTTCTAAAAATTGTTTGAGTAAATAATCTATTAAATGTTGCTTAAATTGAACCCTGAACAAATGAAAAATGAGATTTAAACAGTTGAAAGTTGGGACTACAAGAAAATCAAGGCTTATTGTTTGAGCCAACAAATTAATTGGAATTTGATATTTTCTAGTTTGTCGTGGAAAAACAGGGCGAAGGGTCCTCAAGGGCCCCCCTCTCTGTAACCAATATGGATAAAGATCAAAGGTCAAAGGGCGTCGAAATGAGGACAAGGTCAGCAGATGAACTCGGGCTTATGGATTTGGCACTAATGAATTCATGGATGAAATATTGCTGAGCATATCTTACTGCACATTGAAGGAAACAACCTAATTGATGAGATGGACGAATTATTTAAGGTAATTGAGTTTGACGTGTACAAATAAAATTCAACTGTATATTTTAGCTCCTATATTTTTATATGCAGAAGCAAAAAAAACTTTAAAAATAATTATAAATTATATAAAACTTATTTTTAAATAAATTCTAACATCTTATCCCAAACTATGAGTTAATTTGCAAATTATATTATGTGTTTTTAAACAAAATTTCGATGTGTTTTTTTAAATTTATCAAAATGCAATTCATATTTAAGTTTTAGAACAAAACTTTGTTTGAGAAAATGCTTTCTAAAAAGTTGAATCCTTTATTTAATGTTACATCGGCAAAGGTTTTATGGGTCAATTTGCAAATCCTTCTAAATTGTAACATTTTGCATACAGAAATTACAAGTGGGTCCAAATCTAAAATGCAATTGAAAAAAGTTATGATCAATTATAAACAAGTATGATTTAAATAACAATTTTCCCCAAGCTAAAATTACATAATATATTTATTTCCAAAATGAACCCATCAATACTCAAGGGCCTAAAGGTTCAATCTCAAGTTTACGGAAAAAAGCATGAATCAACTGTAGAAATAATTTAATAATAAATTAAAATTATATTACCCCTCAATAAATAACAAAAACGCAGAATCCATAGCAACCTCAAAAATGAAAACAGGAACAACTTTTAGAGCCGAGTTACATACAACAACGAAGAAAATTAAATTTAAAAACATTTGGAAAAAAATCTTAGCTTTACTATAAAAAGATCTCCAGCATTATTTATTGCCGACAATTATTTTCTTACTTTGACATTTTTAACCACTGTCCATCAATATATATTATTTTGTATTAATAATGATGGTACTTATTTAATTGGGTATTGGCGAAGAAATAATGTGATCTTAAATTGATTTATTACTATGCAAAATTATAGTTTAAAAAGACTTATTGCTATGAGTCTGGATAATGTACAAACACCTTAGTTAAGTAGTTCAAATTTTTGCTGCCGGCGACGGGCCTGAATGAGGCAAAGAAAAAGCGCGCCGCGCCTGGCGTTCCGCCCGCCAAACCCTAAATTCGGACGATGAGGATCCCGTTATAATTTGTCCCCGCCGTCAGTTTCTATCGTTTCAAGAATGACAATGCCCGGTTTTTAAGATGTTTATCCAGGCTGACACCATTGCAAAATTTATAGGTGTGGACAGCTCTAAATCTAATATCGGGCGATTCTTAAAAGATTTCGAAGGACTAATCATAGCTCCTGTGCAACTTGGTCCAATATGTATAAATACATGTTTCAATAATAAATGGTTTTAAAGTTTCATTCATACATTGAATAAAGCTTTTTAATTTTATAATTTTTTAAGCAATTATTGATTATAGTTTATGCATAAATAAGTGAGAATTTGCAATCGTCATTTGTGACCTTGGCCATGAAAGGGATTTTAAGGAATGTTTGATACACAAAAATTTCATAGATTGGTGAAAAATAAATAATTTTTCCCATCGACCCCGAAGCCAAGAGCCAAGCAGCTTTTCGTAAACATATGAATTGTTTGCAAACATTCTTAATTATCAATGCCTTTGTTGCCTTGGTAAACAACCATATATATCAGGTGAAATCTTAAATTTATCACAATATTAAGCTATGAATTACGTCATCACATCCTCAGTTTTTATGTTTT
Organism: Proisotoma minuta; assembly: GCA_034698145.1. Taxonomy (NCBI): domain Eukaryota; kingdom Metazoa; phylum Arthropoda; class Collembola; order Entomobryomorpha; family Isotomidae; genus Proisotoma; species Proisotoma minuta. The sequence goes on from JAQIXN010002489.1 coordinate 7,250, forward strand.
AGCATATTGCGTGAATTATATTGGAGAAATATCTTTTGTGTAAAAAATACAAAATGGGATTTTTTGAAATAAAAATAAATTAATTAAAGATTCCTGAAATATAGTGATTTATTAATAATGCAGCTTCCCTTGGGAAAATATGAAAAAAATTAATTATAAAGTTTATTACATAGTAAATCTAAAAGTTTTTTTGAGGAGTCTCATATTATTTTTTATTTACATTTTGTCTTGTTCCTCTGGATTAATTGGGTTGCATAGCAAAATAAATTCTATTGTCTATTTTATATGGAAAAATCACAAATCCGTGTAAAAAGTTGAAGTATTAGTTTATATTAAAAGGTCATTTGCAATTTTTGACAATGCATAAATTTCATAATGGACAAAATATTTGAGAAAGTTAAGTTGCATTGCTTCTAAATATATCACTTCACAGAATGATCAGAATTCTAAAATAATTAAGATTCAGTTCAAAATTTCAAAACCATTTCTTGTTTCTTTGTAAACTGGGGCATTTTGCATACACTGCAAAAGTTAAAAAAGCATTCTACATTCAAACATTAAAGTTCAATATTCAAAACCTCTTATTTTAGGACCAAAATTAAAGTTAAGTTATAAAATTTGTTGTAATTGAATAAAAAAGCTTGAAAATGTATACTTGTGCCCTTAAAATTGCAAAAAATTGTTAAAATTTCAAATTGTTTGCAGTTAATTATCCAATTCGACGTAAAAACTGCTTTTCTAAATTGAAAATTTGAAGAAACTATTTAAAATAACTAAAACCCAGTGGTAGCTTGAAAATATTTTCATTTTTTAAACTGTAACATTTGCATACTCCGCAAAAATTAATAATGTTTCTAAATCATAATTGTCAAAGTTATCGAAAAGCTTGAAAATATGAATCTATGACCATTTAATTGTAAAAAATTGTTAAAATTTTACATTACCGGATATTATCCTTTGTTTAAATATTGCATTTGTCCATTTTTTAAAGTAATTTGGAGAACAGGAAACTATTTAAAAGTATTTTTACAAATATCGTGAAAACATCAATAACTAAAAATTTTGAAGTTTTTTTATAACAATTTTAATTAGAAAATTGAGAATTTTGAATACAATTGGATAAAATTTGAATAAAATAATGAGGAGAGAGAACAGTTGGGAAAGAAGCTTAAATCAAGACTAAAACTCGTATGCATTTATTTCTTTCCAGCTAAATTTTATGACATATTTTAGTTGCTCAGGGTTCTAAAAATTGTGCAAGTTAATAATCTATTAAATGTAGCTTAAATCGAACCCTGAACAAATGAAAAAGCTCGAAGTTGGGACTTTTCATCAACAAAAATTGTTTAGACAAAGTCAAACCTTTCTCAAGTTTCAAAGATAATTTTTATTGAGCAAAGCAACGAGTGAAGAATAATTAGGTTTTATTATGTGTCGCATTTTCAGAAATTTTACGAGTTCTGTTAACAATTGTTAGACACAGTAGTAAATGTATGTAATAAACAATAACATTAAATTGCTCTGTGTTTGTGTATACTTGAAATATTTGATCTTTGCCTTTGTTTGGGAAAAGTTAACAAATCAAATGGACAAAAGGGCAATTCTAAAATGCAATTGCACAAAGCTTTTGAACAATTATCAACAAGTGTGGTTTAAAATACAATTTTCTTCTTAAAATTAGGTAAATCTGTTATTTTTAGAATTAAACTATTATTTTTCAAAAGAAATTCAAAATGAATGGCAATTGTCAAAATATTTAATCTCATATTTATGGGACAAAAATTCAAGTGGCACTTTTAGAAATAATGGCTTAAAATTATCCCAACTCTAAATAAATAAAAGACTCCGAATACATCCAAATGGATTCAAACTCCCAACAACTTTTATGGTCGAGTTTGAAAATAAAAAATATTTTATGGCTGGGTAATTTTTTAGCCTTTTGGCAATCTTTTACATTTTTCATGTAGAATTTATTTATAAACATGTCATGAGATATAAAATGTTATTTTTACAGTAATTTTTTTTAAATTGCTTAAATGAAGCATATTTATAGAAATTTTGTTTGTAAAATTTTTGATCCTAATATTGAAATACGCAAATGTTCTCAAAATGCTTTTTCATCTGTTTAATAAATTTTCCAAAATTTAAACAATCATGGTTACATGCAATTGCAAAGAAATGTCTTTTAAACTTTTGAGGATAAATGAAATATATTTAAATATCCACTAATTATATCCAAATTTTCATGAAGTTTTGTTCAAAATAAACTTTTTAAACCGTTTAATTTTTAGCGGGGATTTGGAATTTAGTATGGGTTTCAAGCTTCCAAACAAGACCACAGTTTTTGACAAAACCGGCTATAAAACTAAAATTTCCGTTTATTTGAGCCTTTAATTAACTATAATTAATTACTTAACTTATTATTTTACCTATAGAGTTAAAATTAACTTGGGAAACTTTACATGATCGTCAATTGACCAACACTGTTTTAATTGTAAATGATTATAGTTAATGCATAAATTGTTTGGGGTTCTAAAATCGACATTTTTGACTCTGGTCAAGAATGGGGATTTTAGGTAATAATTTTTTTAAACATTTCTAACTGCAAAAAAGTTTTTTTAACGTTTTAATATAAAACGAGTGTGAATTTTCTGTTTGAGTACAAGATTTGCAAATGATTCAAAACAATGACCTCTGAAAAAAATAAAAGAATCTAACCCATGAGTCACTAATGCATCAATCCCAGGCCTTCTTTGAAGATAAAGCCGCCGAAATTGATAATTGCTATTGATTATGATTCAGAAAAGCGTTTCTACAAATTAAGAAAAATACCAAATAGTCTCGTTACATGAAACAATTGGTGGAAATACAAGAATTTGGTGAAAAAGAAAGAAATAGATTTTCAACGAGTTGGTAGCATTTTGATGCTATTCAGTATTCGTAAACATTTTCAAAGAAATCAATTATGATTCATCTTTAATGTCTTTGTCGCCTTGGTAACCAAATAAATACATCAATTGCAATTTTAAGTTCACTACCACAGAATTTTTACTTTGTTAGAATATAGCTTGGATTATATTTGTAGTGTAAAAATACAAAATTTAACACAACACTTTAACTTTCAAATTACTATCATTTTTGTCGAATTTTAATAAACAGCCACAATTTGGAAACTTTTTTGAAAAACAGAGTAGTCACCTAAGCTTTTAAAAATAAATGACTTAAATTATGTAAATACTATATAATCTCGTACAAAAAAAATTGCTTATTTTGCATAATAAACCAGATTTTCAAATCTCTTGAGCTGGATCCAACAATAGGTAAAAAACTGATACCATACCAAAATGAAAATTTATTGTTGGAGCCTCACGTTTTCATTGAAGAAAAGGGTCTAATGGATGAGATGGACAAATTATTTGAGAAAAATAGTTTTGATTTTTACATATACAAATAAAATTCAACTGTATATTTAGGTTCCCCTATCCTATTGATTATCTGGTAATAAATATTACCAAGAAAATCTAAAGACTGAGATTTTTAAAGAAAAATAATCTACATAATTTTAATGTTTGTAACAAAAATTTTAATTTAAAATATTAACAAAATTTTCCTTGTGAATCTGTTTTAATGTAAAGCATTTATAACGATTAGAGTGCCTGGAGTTATACCTGTTTTTAGTTTTTGCTAATTTTAAAGTTGACAATAGATAAAAGGCCTGGTCTCTTTCCGTAAAAGCATATTCAGGGAATCCTTAATTTATTTGAGGATTTTGTCAATGTTTGAATAAGAAAAGCTTTGGATTCCATTTTACTTCAATGCAAGCTTTTTTTTCTAGAACTCAATTTCGAATTGGCAATTATTATAACAGGCCAATAATTGCTTTTGTCAAATATTTTTAATTTCTTTGAAACTTAACTTCAAACAATGTAAAATTTTGCATACAGCCCAAAAGTTACAAAAACATCTTATTCATCGTCAGTCTAAAACATCACCATATTAAAATCGAAAGATTCTGTGTCAGTCTGCCGGCACTTTTTACTTATGAAAGAGCTGAATGGAGCAAGTCGAAGCATTTCTCTCGCTACCTTCTCACTCACTCCCTCACCACTCAACTCAAATTGAGTCGAGTAGTAAGGGGGGAGGGTGAGGGGGCGAAAAGAAAGGGGGGAAGGGGGGG
>JAQIXN010002490.1:0-11425 GCA_034698145.1 Proisotoma minuta
CTGGAAACATTTAATTTCAATTCAAGAGGCAACTTACGATTAATTAGTTATATAGTTACCTTAAATTAACCCGGTATGCTTTATCTGCGCAGTTAATTCAGCATTTTCCGAGGATTATTTTCAGAAAATTGAGATCAGCGATCAGCCTGAAATTCGGGCCCTGAATTCCCTGAAAGTCTGAAATCCCTGAAACTAAGAGCAGCAGCCGATTTTCATGAGAAATGTGAGAAATGCCTACATATATAGTCCATAATTTTCATGAGTATGAAAAATTGTTGAAAACTTTCGAGCATTTTGACATAAGGACTTGGGAAGGTCATGAGGTGTCAAAATGAAAATGCTCAAATTAAAAATGTGTAAAAGACTTCTAAATGATATCTCACAAAGCAAAGACCTTTTTTTGACAAAAGTGTACTGAACCTAATAATCCTAACCTAATAAACTATCAACTAATTTGCCTAATTCCTTTTTAGAGGACCAAGATACTTAATTACAAGTGGATTCCACATATCCTTTTAGTTGACTTTGACTCTCCAACAGTTAATTGCACTCATTCTCCAAACTTTTTCAACAAAGAAACAATCCAAAATAAATTTCCCAAAATGGAAACTGACATTTTGGTCAGAGTGGAAAATCGAGGCTTTCAAGCTCATAAAAAAATCTTGTCGTCAAATTCTATTTGGTTTCGTGATGAGATTTCTGCTCGTGCTTCCGAATTAAAGATTGGAATTGATACAATTTATTTACCCGATACTGTAAAGAAACCAGACTTTGAAAAAGTGTTAGAGGTATGCAAACAACTCGAAATTATGTTTCCGAAACTATATAATCTCAATTTTCCAGTTTATTTATCACGGGGCAGTGTCCAGTTGGTCATCCCAAGATCCGCCCGACGTCCAAAAAATATCTCAAGAAGTGGATGCCGTCAAAAATCTGGCTTGCTTTCTAAAAATGGAGGAGTTGGAAGAATACTGCAACTCTTGGGCTTCAAACTCTTACAAACAACCGGAAAAATCAGAATCATGGTCCCAAAACGACAAAAAAGAGTCAAATGGAAACGGACGAGGGCTGAAGCGGAAAATTGTGGATGAGATTAAGAAAGAGCTTGCGAAAAAGATAAAAGCGGATCTGATGGAAGATGAAGAGTTCATGGAAGACTTTAAATCGTCAATAATCCAGGAAATAAGGGACGAAGTGGCCGTTGCGGATTTGGTGGATGAGGTGGGAGGGGAGCTGAGGGAAGTTGTGGAAGAAGAAGTTCTGGAAGAAATTAATAATTCCGGGGGTCCATTGGAAGAACTGAAGAACGAGCTTGGGGAAAAATTGAAGGAAGAGTTGCTTGATGGCTTTGAAAGTTTTTGAAATTAAATTCAATGTTTGACTAAATTGATTTTGTATGATTGTATCATTTAAAGATGTGAACTGATTTTGATGTAAAACGGTTTTAAAATGTGATTTGACAGTAAAATGCAACCTTGCAATGATTTGTTGTATGAAAAGAGTGTGTAAAATTCATTTTTTTTATCTCGAGAAAAATAGTCACCAAAGTTCATCAAACGTTTGTGGCTCTCATGAATTGTTATCAATTATTTTGGGTTTCCCAAAGTTTCCTACGGGAATGGAGCTTTTAAATAAATCTCAAATAATCTCAATTCGACAAGTCAAATTTTCAAATCATACTTCAAACGAAGCTGCAGGGCAAGGTGAGTGAAAGTGTGAAAGAAAGCATTACGGACACTTTTCCCACCTTCCAAATTTCCAACCAGTGCTCTTATGAGGGAGCTGTTGGTATTTTATCTTTGTGTTATTTGTGTGGGCCGTTCCTGGCGGTACTGCAATGCCAGGCCGACCCGTGGACGGGCGGAAGCAAGCTTCACGACCCCATCCCTGTTCCAAAAATCAGGTTAATTTTCTGGTCCTCCAATGGAGGAACTATTAGAAATTAAGCTAATAAGAACAGATACTACACTTTGATCTTAGCCAAAAGGCCGAGAAGCGATAACCAACAACTCTTACTCCCAACCAAAACACCCCCATACAAAGCTTACATAAACAAAAGAGCTAATTCTCCCTCATTTTTTGAGAAAAATATTTTGTTTCCGAGATAATCCTATAAGTTGTAAATGGGGTCACATATTTCCTTTCTATCTGTGTATTTAAAACAAATTTTGATAAGTGGTTTGGTTTTTAAATTGAAAATTCACAAGCTTTTTAGTGGCTTTACGGGAATATTGGTGGTGGCTAAAGTGGGTTGGGCTTAGCAATGAACAATGCATTGCATACGTTTATTGTTTGAGTTCCGTTTTGTATTGTTGAAATTGATTGTTTGTTATCAATTGACAATTTTTGAAATAGCAGATTGCCATCAAAATGAAAATATGGATTTTTTGTAATTTGAAGATTTGTCACTTTACGAGGGCTAAAATAAAAGCACTTTTCATGAATGAAACGATTTTGTAATTATGTACGTAATACGAAATTTATGCTTTAAATCGGATAGCCCAAATTTTAACTAAGATTCAGATAGCATTTTGTTTAAGTTTCTCTATTTGAAAGAAAGAATTTGCCAAAATTTTGGAAATTTGTGATCCCTGAGCGCAGCTCCATTAGACCAATAAAGCTCAATGCAAAACTTAATTCAGGCTCAAAATTTGACACACATACTAATTTTTTACGAAAACTTTCAAAAATACTAAATAGTAATAACTATTTCCAAGAAATTGGTGTATTTTCAACTTCATTATGCAGTGGGGTTGGCTTTAAACTGGAAATTTTAAAAATATTGTGACGAGTTTATGATTATATAGATGTGGAAATTTGTGGAATGCAAAAAATAAATGAAGCATTATAAATTCCTTTCTCATATTATTCATTTTAATATTTAATTTAAAATGTATAAGATGATATTGTCAAACTCTTTAAACTTGAATGATAATGAGCTAGAGAAAAGTTGCAAAAATTACAGTCCAAGTCGTCAAATCTATTGTTCTCCGTTTTATTAGAGTTTTGAGCAAAATGATCTTGAACCATTTGGTAATGAACGTCAGTTAACAAAAGTTAAACTTGTTTTTATATGCGGATTTTTGAATATGTTCCAACTTTGGAGTTGACTCTGCATTTTGCAGTATTTTTAGATCATTACACAAGTTGGTTAACACAACTCATATTGTTTGTGTCCCTCTCCTTTGAGAGAAATGGAACAGCTCTCGTCATTTTAATACTTTTAATCTTAAATATTAAGATGCAGACCGCACCCGCAATAATAGTCCATCAATCCCCACCCCAATATATCACCCGAGATTTTCGACAAGATCCGATTTGTGCTACAAATGAACAACAAATTTTCCAATCCAAACTAAAGCTGCAAGTGAACAATAAAAGTTTGTCCACAAACTTGAAGTTTAGGGACTGTAAAAGTGGCAAAGTTGTTTACAAAGTTGAGGGCAAAGTCTTTAGTTTAAAGGACAAGAAGCTGCTTAAGGGCGAAGGAGGGAGTGGACCCACAATATTGACCATTTCCAAGGAACCCTTGTCGCTAGTTCAAGTTTATAAAATTACGGGACAGGTGAGATTTTTAAATATATAAAAGGTCTCATGTCATTTTGACCCTGACACGTTGAGATCTTTGGAGTAAAAATGCAGAAAATGGATTTTTATTTTGGCTATTTACTGTAACACACGTTACAAAGCATGCTTTCACTTTCAATTGACAACCCCAAAACCTTATTTGTTGCAGACCACAAACCAAGAAATTTGCAAGATAGCTGTGGAGCGAACAGCCCTCAAAGCCAAACTTCATGTAAACTTTGTTGACGTGAATGGTCGTGGGACGGAGAGGAAAATTATGGTGAAAGCCAACCTGGAAAGGAAGCGTTGTTGCATTTATCTCATCGAAGAATCTCTAATCCCCATGGCAACTATGGAACTGATGGAAGTCAAGCAACAGACGCTGCTTGGGGACGAAAGTTATATGGTTGAAATCGAACCTGGAATTGATGCCGCATTAATTACGGCATTGTGTGTCGCAGTTATTGAAGAAAATCTAAATTACCGACCTGCATTCGGAGCAACATCACATTAGAAGATGGAAATAAATATTTATGTAATCATAGTTTTATTTTATTGTAATAAAGAAAAAGATTTAGTTTTTCAATGAGTTTCACGGAAAATTAAACACGAGTCATTGACGTGCAATTTAGGTAATTAAAATTATCAGGAATTCTTTTACATCTCTTGTTGTACAACAAACGCACAACCCGACCAAACAAATTAATTGAAGAATTGTTGTCCCACTCAATAATTTAAGCGATATGTTAATGACGAGCAGAGATTCCATTTTCATATCAGTGGAAATTCAATGAATTGATCTTTTAAATATGTCAAACTGATCGGTGATTAATGATAACAATTTTTCCATTAAATTGGATGAATTATTTCTGCATAATTCATTCATAGCACGGATAATGCTCAGAAGTAAAACAAAAGAAATTATGGAAGCTTTGAAATTGTTTGTGGTCGTTCTGTCCCTAGTTTCCATTGGAATTGAAAATGCTGTGGTAGGTTTAATCATCACAATTTAATAATTAGTTTCCCAATTTAAAATGCCAATCAACAAATGTAGGCCCAATCTGGAGTTTGTCCCGTTGGAGCAGATTATTGGCCCCATTTAGATTGTACAAAGTTTTACATTTGCAATCATTTCGGGGGTCCTCATTTCGAAGAAACTTGTCCTGATGGATTATATTGGGATCAACCCATTGTCCAGTGCAACTGGCCCAATGATGTTTCAGAATGCGCAGGAGGAACGCGACCACCTTACACGACCACTCAAGGCCCAACGACCGCCGCCCCTTCAACCACAAGACCACCAACAACCACCACGCCGACCACGACCACGCCAACCACCACAACACCAACTATTACTACGCCCACCACGACCACGCCCACTACAACAACCCCTACAACTACCACTCAACCTCCAACAACTCCCCCTGTGGAAGAAATAGTTTGCCCCCCTGGTCAAGCATTTTGGCCCCACATCAACTGCTCTTTGTATTACATGTGCTTTGGGCCTGGAGAGTACACGATGTATCGCTGTCCTATGAATTATCTGTGGAATAATGCCATCCAAGTTTGCGACGCTCCAGAAAATGTGGATGAATGTTTAGGAGGAACGCGACCCCCACCTGGACCTGCGACAACGTTTGGGACAAATCCTACTATTGCTCCCACAACGACCACACCTACAACGACAACTCCTACCACAACAACACCCACGACAACTACTCCCACAACTACGACAACAACAACGACAAGTACTACAACAACTACAGAACTGCCAACAACACTGAGCAATTTGCCCCAATGTCCTTCATTTAACATAAAATTGAAGCATAGTGGTTAGTCTATAATTTGTCAGTGGTTAAATTTTAACCGTTAAAATTTGAGATGCATAACTTGCTTTGTATATTGTAGAAATTTGCGAAGCATTTTGGCTGTGTCAAGATGGGGAGCTCATTCAACCTTATTTCATGTGTCCAGGTCAGAGAACAATTGCATTGTTTTACTTGCATATTTAATATAAAATTCTCTGTTTTCAGGTGGACTTTATTTCGACGAGATAGAACAGAAATGCAACTTGGCGTCGGAAGTTGACTGCACCCCTGCAGCCAACTTTCTCCGTTATTTATTTGGAACGAATTAATTTAAAATCGGAATTTCATTGATTTTTTCAATAAACGCATATTTTTCCATGCCTCTAAAATAATTGTTTTTGGATTAAACTAGATCGCATTTTTCCTCATTAACCCGAGACGACTCAAACCACTTTTTAATTTGACGACAAACAAGGTTATTGAGATCTGGAGAATGGTATTATTTAATTGAGATAACAAAATACAGCATGACTTGCAACCATTGGTAGGCCAGTGGTTTGTTTTACGTTTTTTTTTATCTCTGTCCACTTTTTATGACAGATCATTCTAATGCTGTATCATGCCGAGTCATTTTAACCTTGTAAAGTTGCTTATGTAACGTATGTATGTAAATAAGTATAAAAGCTCAACAGTTTACTTTTCCTTCTCCAGTCGGCTTCAGTTTTCAGTCTACTCCACAAAACAGTCAAACTTTAATCCAAATTAAACGTTTCTGAAATTCAAGATGTCAAACTCAAAACCAACTTTCGCTTACCATGATTTGAGGGGGGTAAGGAGTTTTATGTGGAATCTTATTTTTAGAACATTTTCTCTAAATTTTATCTCATACATAAGTGCTATTTCAACCTTGAAAATGCACAACCCGATTTGGCCTTGAGTCGGGTCAAAACATGTCTGCATACAAATGTCAATATCAACGTTTTTTAAGATTCTGTTTTAAATTCTAGATCGCTTACCCCTGCAAATTGGCGTTGGCTTATCTCGGTGTTGATTATGTGGATAAGCGTTATCCCTTGACCCAGGAGGGAGTGGGTGAATGGTTTGCAGAGAAACCAAACACTGGTCTGGATTTTCCAAATGTAATCTAGTTAGCATTTTCAAAAAGTATTATAATCATATTATCATAATTTCATTTCCATTTGCAGCTTCCATACTGGAAAGATGCCTCTGTCCAAATGACAGAGTCCAAGGCCATTTTGAAGCACTTGGCTCGTAAGGAAGGGGGCGGAGTCCTAATGCCAAAGGACCCTGCCGTTTTGGCCACCGCCGAAATGCTGGAAAATTTGCTTTGGGACACTTGGTTTTTCCTCATCTGGAGATGTTATCATGATACTGTAAGCAAACAAAAATTCCAAAAGGTTTTCTTTGTTTTAAAATGGATGGAAATTACAGGAAGTGTTCATTAAAATGCTGGGAGAACGTGGACCACCAAAATTCCAAGCTTTGGAGAAATTTCTGAACGGGAAGAAGTGGCTTCTGGGAGATAATGTAAGTCAAATATCTAGATAATATGAGAAATGGAATTTGAAATTGATTTTATATTAATTTGCAGATTTCCTTTGTGGATTTCATGTTGTACGAGATTTTGTACCAATACAACATTTATGATGCTGAATGGTTGAAGCCGTACCCAAATTTATTGAAGTTCAAGGCCAACTTTGAATCGGTTCCAAACATCAAAAAATTTATGGCGTCCCCTGAAAATATTCCTGGACCTTGCTATCACCCACTTTTCATGACCAAATTCAAGCTCAAAGGACTCACTTGCTAAAAATCAGACTTTATAGAAATTTTTGTTCAGTATTTTGAAATTCAATTTTCTTTTCTACGTATTCAATCAACTCACTTAAATTTGTATTCTTCAAATTTGAAATAAACATTGGCCAAACAACTTTTGAGTATTTTGCATGTAACATTTCTCATTGATAAAATTAATCCATCTCGTTTAATGACTTCCCGACATTGATTAAAATCAGCTTAATTTTGATATCAATGGGATTAATTTAAATTATGTCGAAATTTGCCCAATTTCATTTATTTACGGCTCGCATTAATTCTCTACGCATTTCCAAAAATGTGTTCTGCAAGTGAACACAATTTTAATCCCGAGTCTTGCATTTCGCTGCATGTGCAATTGTCAGATTTAAAAAATGTGAGACTTCGTCACACGACAACAGTGAAAGGGCTGCTTCGGGGATTATACCAAAGTGGATCAGGTAATTTAAAACCTGACTAATAATTAATCTGTATTTTCATCCTGAAATTTAAAACTGAATTTGCAGATGGATCAAGTATGCAACTGCTTCCAACACCAAATTTTGTCCAAACCCAATTAATCCTGTCCGAAAAACATTTGGCGACAATCAATTGTCTTCCGGGTGACGCATTTCAGCAAATAAATCGTCACAGGACAGGATCCATCGTCATTGAATTTGAATTGGACGGATTGGAAGTTGAGGGCTGCATTGGAATTGGAGCCACTGAAGAAATCTACGCTCTCGATCCAAAATACAATCCAAGTCTCAAAGAAGTTTCGACTCGTCTCTTGGTGGACATGGCCAATTGGACAGGGGGACGGACACTGACGAAATTCGACAAGCGACAAGGATTGAATCTGAAATATGACGGAGATGGAAATTGGACCAATCCCCAACTACTTTTCTCAGGGGAGGTCAAACTGCATTTTGAAAGAGGTCACGCCAAAGTAAAATTCCTGGACCATCTTTGCCAAGATGACGACAAAATTTGCAGTGAATGCAAATTGATGAGAGAATCCGAGAATTTCATACTGAACAACAAGATTTTCACGGGAGTGGATTATTCGGAGAGTAAACTGGGAATTGAGAGACCCGTGAAAAAGGGGGACATTATAGACTGGGAAAATAAAGGGGGCGTGGCTCTTCAATTGTTTGCCCTCAGCATTCCACATCAAAATAGATCAGAGTTTGAGCAAAACATGGGAAATGTATTTCCAGATTTTCATGAAATTGTTGGATATTTCGAAAAGAACAAGTTTCGTACTTTTAATTATTTACAAAGTGAATATTAATAAATTTTCTGCTAAAAAAAATCTGCTAAAATTAATGCATGCAATTGTTGTCGAAAAGGAGAGAATCAGAGCAAAGCAAAATGAGTTTTGTTCCATACGGGAAACAAAATTGACCAATAAAACTTGCATTGAAATATGATTTTTATGACTTTGAAATCTCAGTTCATGTAAATAATACATGTAGTTAAATAAGTAAATCTGCATGCTCTCTAAATTGCGTAAATCATACAATCTATCACAAATCTATTTCAACCGACATAAATCCAAACCGAAAGAGATTGAATTTGTCCCAATATGAATTGTTCCAGAAGAAAGTTGTCCACGGAACATTTCACTTTTACTCCGCTCAACAACAAAAAGCCGAACGACGACTTTCCGAAACATAGTCACTTTTCATAAAAGCTACCAAAATTCAATTTCTGCTCTAAAACGAATGAAAATTATGAAAAAGCTTGAAATTTCATGAATTTTAAACAATGACATAAATTTAATAACATCGACAACAATTAAAAAAGTAAAAGTTTTTATCGCTCCTTTTGTTTACCAAAGAAATGTGAGCCTTGAGATGCGATTTAAAGCTAAAACGCAATTGCAAATTACGCAATAAATTAAATAATTTATGAAGTTTGACTTGTTTCAAAATATTCCTTGAAATCTCTGCTTTCATTTGATACCAAAATCAATTCATGAAAATTATTCCAAAAATTCAAAAAAATTCGAAAAACTTGGCACTGCATTTTAGCCCAGGTCAACTTTGTCTCTCATCTCTCACCTTCTCCAATTAATTTTGGGCTAGGCTTTAATAATTTGCTGAAAAAATTTGGGTGCATTTAAAAGACAAGATTTTGGGCTACAAAATAAACCAAAAATGAATTTTGTCCGATGCAAAAATTTCCGAAAATTTTGAAATTTGTGTGATTTCAGTTGAGAAAATTGTGGAATTGGGTTGAGATAAATGGCCACAGCTCAAGCATTTATTATCGGAATTTAATGGGAGTGGTCTCATTTTGTGGGGAACATTCCGGGCTTTTAGGTCCATTGGGTGGGGAGGCCCCCAAAAGTGGGTGTGGTCGTCGGGAGGAAGAGAAAGGGATAAAATGAAACACAGCAGAGCTCAGAGTTGGCTGCACTTTGTGTTTGTTGTTGAGTAAAAGATCCGCCCTTTCCCCAAACGTCCGACCTCCCCTATAAAAACCAAGTCCCCTTCCAATCTCCGCTCCATTCAACAAACGTTCTTCTTGCTAAACGCATCCAAAGTAAACAAATCCAATTTCGCAAATTTTGCCGAAAAGCATCACAAAAGGTAACTTTCAAACATTTTGAAATTAATCTTGACCTTGACCTTTCAAACAATTAACTGATTGTTTATTTATTTATTTAATTTCAGCACAAAATGTCTGCAGTCGAAAGCGCGCCCCTTCCAGTCGCCCCCACGCTCGCCGCCGCCGCCCCCACAAAGGCCAAGGCTGCAAAGAAGGAGAAGGCCCCAAAAAGCCCAAAGACCAAGTCCGCAAAGGCCAAGGCGTCTCATCCTGCGTGGGCCGAGATGATCACGGAAGCGGTCAAAGACCTTGGGGAAAAGGGAGGCTCATCTGTCCCTGCAATCAAAAAGTACTTGGTGGCCAACTACAAGATCGAGGCGGACAAAGCGGGGCCCTTTATGAAGAGAGGACTCAAGGCCGCAATTGCCGGGGGTCAATTGGTTCAAGCAAAAGGAAAGGGACTCACGGGTTCATTCAAATTGGGGTCAGGCGTCAAACCGGCAGCAAAGAAAGTTGTAAAGAAGTCGCCTGCAAAGAAAGCCGCTGCTGGTAAGCTTTATTTTTTGGATTTTTTTTTATCATATTTATATTTGGCATGGCAACAAGTCTAATTCTCACTTCTTTTTACTTTTTTTAGGAACTAAAAAGGCAGCCTCTCCCAAAAAGTCCCCTGCAAAGCCCAAGGCCAAGAAACCAAAGGCCGCGGCGGCGTCTAAAGATAAGCCTGCTGCCACCGAGGGAGTTGCCCCTGTCCCCAAAGCTAAGAAACCAGCAGCAGCCAAGAAAGCAAAAGCCGTCAGCTCTGTCAAACCCAAGAAAGCAGCCGGAGCTAAAAAGAGCCCAAAGAAGGCCACAACAACAACAATGAAGCCCAAAACAAAGAAGGCCCCCAAGACTCCCAAAGCCCCCAAACCTAAATCTACAAAGAAAGCAGCCGCACCAAAAGCAGTGGCTCCCAAGGCGTAAAATCAAGATTAAAGAAATCAACAACAAAAGCTACCCACCCACAAAATATTCTCATCGAAAGTTTATTTTATTTTTTAGTTAGATTTTTAGAATATATTAATGGATGAGGTTTGGATCTCTTAATAGCATATTTTGTTCTTAATTTACTTAATACACAGTCAATTAATTTTAATGTGTAACATTCCTTAATATTAAGCTAATTTAAGCTACTTGGAGGTGTTAACAAATGTAAATAGCATAAACCTTCATAGCTTTAATTAATTAAAAAAATAGTTGTAATTTTTAAAGTAGAGATGAAATATTTTCAAATAAAATGTTCGGAAAATAATTCGATTGTGTTTGTGGCGTTTATTTCTAAATCGTATAAAATTCTGACCTGACCAAATAACACTAAAACGTTAGAAGAGGTCTTCAAAAGCTGGATCAATTTGTGGAAGGATTACTTGAGGGCAGCCGTCAATCTCATTGTTGACCCATTGTTCAAATTACTTGTGGCAGCTCTATTGTTGGACCTCGGAATTGAAATACGACTACATTAAATTACTAGTTTCTTGAATGAATTGACTTGGAGTAATTTAATTTGAGTTGGAAATTTGTGCATGGCATTTCCATGGAACAAAAGCTTCCAAAAAGAGAAAATGAAACAAGCATTTCGTCCCCATTTTCTTTGACTGAAATTTACAACTTTATTAAATCCTTTTCAAATTACTGAT